>JAVJIF010013817.1:0-93186 GCA_038442645.1 Agave tequilana
GAAGAAGCTTGTAGTAAAGAAGATGAAACAAGGGTGAACAAAGAGGATGGAAAACACCGATGAAAAGATAAGAGAATTGCTTTTTAAAACAAGATAAAATAAAAACTCATGGCTACTAACTACCAATTGCTCCACTAATCATGCTAACCTCTTAATGATAGTTGCCTCACATTTGATCCTCGACCATCACTAATCCTTGGCTTCAAGAGACGATACAAAGCATGGCAAATGAGATGGTTCTTCACATTCAAACTTGCATCAAGAGCAAGCTAATACAAACATTAGATCATCAAACCATTGAAAGAAAGCATGAAATAAGAGAGAGTTAGCTTGGTTAGCAAGTTAGCAAGTTAGATGTTAGAACCCATCATCATGAGCCATCAATGGCTCTTGCAAGAGCAAGGCCTTATAGAGGCTACTCGATTCATGTGGATTATCAAGAAGTGGTTAGATGGTTAGTGGTTAGTAGTTAGATTGCTATGAGAAGAAAAGTTAGCAAGGCATCATGTAGAAGATGAAGAAGATTACATTGGAGAAGAAAGGAGGTACCTTTACATAGACTGTCACCATCTATTACATCAATCCCTCTCTATCTCTCTCTCTCTGAATCTCTCAGCCCTACTATAAGATCTAAAAACGAAATTGAAAAACACCTAGAGGGGGGGGTGAATAGGTGTAATTGCTAATCTAACAATTCTTTTAAAACTATGATGGAAGAATAATGCAACGATCTCTCAAAACAAGACTAAGAGCCGAATACCCCGTGAGAGGTTCTGAACTCCTTCCTCCCAATTCTCCTTGAATGGGTTAGAGGTGCGCAATGCAACCTTGTTGTATGAGAATTGATCGAACAAGGTATGAATAAAATGCAATGATGAAATGCACACAAGATATATCACAAGTATCACAAGCAATAACACAAGGAAATAAAACTAGATCTCAAGCAAGTAATTGAAAGCAATAGAGTGCAAGAGAAAAATGAACACAAGACAATCGCAAACACAAGATATTTGTTTCGAGGTTCGAGCCACCGCTCTACTCCCCGCCTTCACCTCCGTGAAGGGTTTCCACTATCCACCGAGGACGATTACAACGGTCTACCGAAGACCCGAGCACCGAGCTCCACCAAGTACAATAACCTCTACGAAGAGGTGTCTCCACAAGAACAAGATGAGGAACAAGTAACCAAAGTGTGTTGGCCCAAAGGCCATTAGCCCTATATCTTGATGGATATTTTGATGATAACAAACCATATTAGTTATGTATTTAACAATATTTGTTTAAAAGCATTTCAGGTTAAAACAGGTTGATTTGACGGCTCCACAATCAAGACTCACAAGATTGGAGTTCGCCAAAAATTTGCATTCCCAAGCCAAGCACAATAGAAAGCTTTGGGAACAAGACGATGAAGAAAAGACCAAGTCAAGATCAAGACTATGAAGAATACCAAGATTTGTATTTGTATTTTTCATTTTAGATATTTGTCAAAACCTAGATGTTAGAAGTAGAGTTATGGGATTACCACCTACACACACATTTTAATTTGGTTCATGACTTCAAAAGGATTTTTAATTTCTATTTTCAATTTAGAAGTTAACATGTTAAGTTTTTGGAAAATAGTTTAAGGTGTTGGAAAAACATTTATTTGGAAAAACAAGTTTTATCAAAGAAGTTTTTATAAAAATGTTTCAAACTTGTTAGAGTAGTGACATAGGCTCACACTCTAAGTTTTACAAGATACAAACTTCTAATCCTAGTCCAAATCCAAAAACCCATGTTTCAGGTTTCTGGAAGTTCTGATTTTTCAGAACTGACAGAATCCGGTCGACCGTCCCGGTCGACCGGCGCGCACATTTTCTGTGCATGTGTATCAGTCGACCGTCTCGGTCGACCGAGCACTGTGCAGTGCTCTCGGGTTGTTTGGGTCGACCGGGCGGTCGACCGTAGATCCCCAACGGTCTGATTTTTGACCGTTGGCGGTCGACCGTCCCGGTCGACCGGATGCTGTCAGATTTTCTGACAGACTCCAACAGCTCTATTTTCTGACAGATTTTCTTTTGGGATTTAATCCCAACGGATCTCTGAAGGTGTTTTGACCCCTATAAATAGAAGGTCACTTCAAGATGATAACACAACAATTAAGATCATTTTTACAAGAGATTTTCAAAAGATTTACAAGTTTTCAATAGGCTTTCATTTAGAAAAGATTTTCTCTCCAAAAGCCCTAAATTTCTAGACACCCATTGAAGTCTTTACCTCTACTTCTCTCTAGCTTTTGCACTACACAATCCCATAATTCTTCATCTACATATTGGTTCTAGGATTGTGCAAGTGAGCGATTTTTGATCAAGTGTGATCACTTTCTTATTGAGTGAAGTTGTAGAGGCATCGGCCTCAAGGCGAGCTAGTGTGCTCCGGTGGTGTTGCGGCATCACGAGAGATAGGACAAGTGTGTCCTTGTATTGGTGGTCCAGTGGGATCTTCAATAGTGGAAATCCTTCAAGTGTGAAGGCGGGGACGTAGAGCGTGGCTCGAACCTCGGAAACATATCTGCGTGTTTGCGTTTGCTCAAATCTCTCTAAACTCAACTCCTTTATTTTCTTGCACTATAAATTGCTTCATTTATTGCAAGTCTTTTATTTGAGCTAATTGTGTTAGTTAAATTTTAAATTCCGCATTTGTGCCATTTACATATAGCCATCACCTATTCACCCCCCCTCTAGGTGATTTCAAAGTGATCACAACTAGATCACTAAACTCTTTACAATATCTCACTCTTTTTACAACTTCTTTATAGAATGAGTAAGGGATTTTTGGCTCTATGAAGTGTAGTGAGAAAAACTCAGTTGTAGAGATGATTTTTGCTAACAAACACAACTGAAAACAAGCTCAAGAAAGAGTAGGAAATGGAGAGCTTAAACACTTTTCTTTTCTCTTTGAAAACTTTGAAAACTTGAGGATTTTTCTTGGTATTTGCAAGAGACTCTTCTCCTCTATTTATAGGGAGAGAAATAGGTTAAAATAATTTTATTTGACTTTATTTGCTCTGAAAAAGATCTGGAAAACCCTGAAAAAATCTGCCAAAAAGCAGTCCAAAAAACAGATTTCAGAATTGCACAAAGAGGAAAGAGCCGTTGGGCTGTTGCAGGCCTAGCGGTCGACCGGGCCGGTCGACCGCCAGCTCAGCTGGCAAAGAGCCGTTGGGCTCGGGTCGACCGGTCGGGTCGACCGTCCTCTAAGAGAAAACGGAGTGTTCTGCGGGCGGTCGACCCGGGCGGTCGACCCAGAAAACCCGAGAGCAACTGCAGACAGTCGGTCGACCTGGGCGGTCGGCCGACAGACGTGCACAAACGTGCACGTCCTGGCACTGGCGCCGGTCGACCGTGCCGGTCAGCCGGTCAGCCTGAAACAGGAAAAACAGCAGGATTTTGAACTAGGAAAATTTTGTAAAAAAATGTTTTGAAGTAGGGAAAGGTAAGTAATATGCTGGAAAGAGTATGTATACATGATCTAAACAAGATATATGTCTTTGTAAAACTTAGGGTCATGTATATATATTTACTAAGGCATAAAACAAAAGTTTTAACCATGAAAACTTGAATACAAAAACGTGTGAGTGTATCCTAGAGCCAATTTCCAAAACTCAAACTTTAACAATCTAATTCTTACATTGGTTCTAAGTACTACAAGTGCTTCAAGAGGGCTTTTCACCATAAGGTCTTCAACACTTGATTCTTGAGCCCAATTTGAGTTGACTTGAGTCCAAAACACTTGCTTGTAGGGAATAAACCTTCTACATGAGTTAGATCCCTGAAACACACTTAACCAATAAACAATATTAGTACAAATAACTAATATGTTTGTAATCATCAAAACACACTAAAACACGGGTGATTGTAACCTTGGGCCAACAATCACCCCTTTTTGATGATGACAAAACATATAGGTTATTTAAACAAAAATGGAAGAAGAGCTTGGAAAGCTCCCCCTCAAATAATGCTATGTATCAAGAAAAGCTAAATACATAAGGTATTGAAAAACCCATAGTGATTGAAAAAACACATAGTTTTGTCAAAAACTCAAATACATCAAAGTACACCATAAGTACACCATAAACAAACCTTATACTTTTTCTCCCCTTTTTGTCATACATCAAAAAGGGTTAAACAAAACCAATCAAAACAAAAGATTTATCTTTAAGAATCCATAATGCAAACATTCAACTCACCACAAATAAAAGAGAATCTAGCATAGTCTAAAGGTTTAGTAAAAATATCGGCAAGTTGAAAATCGGTAGAAACATAGTCTATATCAATATCACCTTTCTCATAATGATCTCTAAGAAAGTGATACCTAATGTCAATGTGTTTGGTTTTACTATGTTGATTTGCATTCTTTGTCATGCGAATAGTACTAGTATTATCACAAAATATTTTAACATGATCAAAGTGTAAATCATAGTCAAGGAGAGTATATTTCATCTAAAGAACTTGTGCACAACAAGCTCCGGCTGCAACATACTCCGCCTCGGCGGTTGAAAGGGCTACCGAATTTTGCTTTTTGGAAGACCAAGATACAAGACAATTACCTAGAAATTGACATGTTCCACCTGTGCTCTTCCTATCTACCCTACAACCCGCATAGTCGGCATCCGAAAAACTCGTCATTGAAAATTGCCCGATTTCGGATACCACAAACCCATTTCAATAGTGCCCTTAAGGTATCTAATTATGCGTTTAACCGCAATTATATGAGACTCTTTAGGACAAGATTGAAAACGTGCACAAAGACAAACGGAAAATATAATATCCGGCCTACTAGCCGTCAAATACAATAAACTACCAATCATGCTACGATAAAGCTTAATGTCTACACTTTTACCTTATTCATCCTTGTCAAGCTTGGTAGTTGTTGCCATGGGAGTTTTGCTTACTTTAGATCCTTCAAGCCCGAACATTTTGATTAATTCCTTTGTGTACTTGGCTTGATTGATGAAGATCCCATCCTTCCTTTGCTTGATTTGGAGTCCAAAGAAATAGTTGAGTTCCCTCATCATAGACATTTCAAATTCTTCCTTCATGCATGATTCAAAAGCTTGGCAAAGAGATTCATTAGTAGAACCAAAAATAATGTCATCAACATAAATTTGCACAATAAGAATATCTTTTTCTACATGTTTTGTAAACAAAGTTGTGTCAATTTTTCCTTTCTTAAAACCATTTGAAATTAAAAATGAAGAAAGTCTTTCATACCAAGCCCTAGGGGCTTGTTTTAAACCATAAAGAGCTTTATCTAATTTAAACACAAAATCCGGATGTGTAGGATCAACAAACCCGGGAGGTTGTTCAACATACGCCTCCTCTTCAATAAAACCATTTAGAAAAGCACTTTTAACATCCATTTGAAACAATTTAAAATCTTTATATGAGGCAAATGCTAGTGTCATCCGTATGGCTTCAAGCCGTGCTACGGGTGCAAAGGTTTCTTCAAAATCGATCCCTTCGATTTGAGTGTAACCTTGGGCAACTAACCTAGCTTTATTCCTAACAACGTTACCCGATTCATCCAACTTGTTCTTAAAGATCCACTTAGTACCAATTGTTGGTCTATCGTGGGGCCTAGGAACAAGATGCCAAACTTGGTTGCGCTCAAATTGATTGAGTTCCTCTTGCATAGCTAGCAACCAATATGAATCGGCCTCGGCTTCGAGGACGTTCTTGGGTTCAACATGAGAAATGAATGCATAATGACCACAATAATCATGAAGTTTAGAGCGAGTGGTTACCCCTTTTGATACTTCACCTATGACGAGGTCCTTGGGATGATGAGGATTGTATCTCCAATCCTTTGGAAGTCGTTGAGTAGGCTCCACGTCAATTGATTGAATTTCATGTCCTTGAGCCTCTTCTACTTTACCTTCACTTCCTTCATCATCCTTTGGCTTGTCTCCCATAGTAGGTGTATCCTCCAAGGTCACTTTCTCCAAGCCTTCATCCAATGCATCTATTTCTACAACATTCTTAACAAACAAGTTAGATTCTTCAAACTTAACATGTATAGATTCCTCAATAGTCAAAGATGATCTATTGAAGATTCTATAAGCCTTGCTAGTGTTAGAATAACCAACAAAAATAGCCTCATAAGATCTAGCATCAAATTTTCCTAAATTATCTTTTGTATTTAAAACAAAACATTTGCATCCAAAAACCTTGAAATATGAAACATTTGGTTTCCTAGAAAAGTACATTTCAAAAGAAGTTTTTGAAGTATTTTACACAAGAAAACACGATTTGATATATAGCATGATGTATTAACGGCCTCGGTCCACAAATAATGTGGTAGACCATATTCACTTAGCATTGTCCAAGCCATCTCTTGTAAAGTTCAATTTTCCGTTCAACTACTACATTTTGTTGTGGAGTTCTAGGACAAGAAAGTTCATGCTTTATTCCATGTTCTTTACAAAAAGTGGTAAAGGGTAGGTTAATGAACTCACCTCCTCTATCACTTCTTATCCTTAAAATTGAAACATCTTTTTCTTTTTCAACTCTTTTCTTAAAGGTTTGGAAATATGAAAAAGCTAGATTTTTGTGTTCAAGAAAGAAAACCCAAGTAAATCGTGAAAAGTCATCAACCAAAACAAATGCAAATCTATTCCCACTTAGACTTTTGGTTTGTGTAGGGCCAAATAGATCCATATGGATTAACTCCAAAGAACGTGATGTCATGATATCCTTAATTGACTTGAAAGAAGACTTAGTTTGTTTCCCAAAGTGACATGCGTCACAAACTCGGTCCTTTTCAAAACTCAAATAAGGAATACCTTTCACCATTTCCTTTGTGTTTAACCTAGAAATATGGTCAAATGAAATATGGCCTAATCTTCTATGCCACAACCAAGAGTCATCATCGAGGCTTTTAAACAAGTAATATTACAAGACATATTAGACATATCTATCATATAAACATTACTTTCACGAAAACCGGAAAACACACAAGTATTAGATATTCTATCAATTACTTTACAAACTACATTATCAAAAACAACATCAAAACCTTATCACAAAGTTGACTAACACTCAAGAGGTTATGCTTGAGGCCATCAACTAAAACTACATTCTCAATTAAAGGGGATGTGCCGAGTTTTATATTACCAATACCGATGATTTTACCCTTGGCATCATCTCCGATGGTGACGGTGCCACCTTCATGGTATCTTGATAGGGTTGCAAAGTTGTTGATGTCCCAAGTCATGTGCCTTGAGCAACCATTATCAAGATACCACAATCCTCTACGTCGTTCGGCCTTGGAAGGTACCTATATCATTTAACAAAATTGTTGACTTTGGTACCCAAACTTTCTTGGGTCCTTGAAAGTTAGTGTTTCGAACCCAAACATTATGATAAGATGCATTTAGTCTATCATAGCAAAAATTGGCTAAGTATCCTTTCCGCCCACAATGTGAACATGAGAACACTCTTCCATACATGAATGCATGATGTGTGTGTGAAGTGTGAGCATGCTTTGAGGGTTTGCCACGATGTAAAGGTTGTGTGGTATGAACATGAGCATGAGCATGGTGAACATTTTTCTTAGGGGCTTGTTTCTTAGGAAACATGGCCTCTATCTTCTTCTTATCAAACTCACAATTTTTCAAAACAATTCCTAATGAGTATATTCTTTCTTTAAGCAAAGTAATCTCATTAGAATCAATTTGTGGGGACTTGCCTTTACAAGAAATCTTATACTTGTCAAAATCTTTTTGAGTGGAAACAAGAGTGGAAAGTAATTCATCTTTTTCTTTAGAAATAGTAAAGACTTGAAGATTAAGAGATTCATTTTCCTTTTTCATTTTTAAATACTTTTTCTTTAGGAAATCATAATTATGTGATAATTCTACAAAAGCTTCTCCTAGTTCATCCATGAAAAGTTCATCATTAAGAGAAGTGGAAGGGGTTACCTTGCTTGTACTTTCATTTGCCATGAAACACATGTTGGCGGTATCAATCTCCTCCTCGGATTTGCTCTCGGAATCCCATGTAGCTTTCATTGCCTTCTTCTTGTAAGGCTTCTTTGAGGTGGAGGGTTTCACTTTATCCGGGCACTCCGCAACAATGTGTCCCGGTCTTTGGCAATTGAAGCAAATTATCTTTCTTTCTTCTTTGCCTCCTTGCCATCTCCTTCTTCCTTGAAATTTAGCCTTGTTGTACATCCTCCGGACGTTCTTCACAAGAAGTGAGAGCTCTTCATCATCTTCTTCTTCATCGTCTTCGTCGGAGTGTGTGGATTGACTTTTGAAGGCTATAGTCTTTTTCTTGGAAGGAGCCATATCTTCCCTTGCCTTTCTTTCCATCTCGTGGGTTTTGAGGTTCCCAATGAGACCAATTAGCTCCATCTCCTCCTTGTCATTGAGTTCCTTCAAGGTGGTTGCTTTGACTTCCCATGAAGGAGGAAGGGCCCGAATGATCTTTCTAACTCTTTGGTCATTGTCAATACCATCACCTAGAGAAGAAAGTCCATTAGTAATCTTAGTAAATTTTGTAACCATATCATCTATGGTTTCATTTTCTTGCATGCAAAAGTTTTCATATTGGGACCGAAGAAGGTCTATGTAACATCCCTAATCTAATAATACTGTATTTTTATTTTTCTACAAGTATTTATTTTATTTTACTAGTTATTTTAGTATTATTTGCTAACTTGATTTATTTTCATTATTAGTCTTAGTATTATGTATGACTTGTAAACCCTTATTGCTTATATTTAATTAATTTAAATTATTATTAATGGATAGTATTATTATTTTCATTACAAGCCCAATAAGTCTAACCCATTCTCCTTCTCATTTCATTTTATTTTCCTTTCATGCTAAGCCCACCTGAGCCAAGCCCACTTCTTATTTTCATTTTTTCCCCTTTCTCTATTTTTGTCTAAGCCCATAAGCCCACTATCTATTTTTCTCATTCTTCATATTATTTATTTCTTTTAATTAAAGCCCAAAACCCATTAGCATGAGATTCTTACCCATTAACCCAAAACTCAATTCTAATCCTAACCCTAATCTTATTTTCAAATCATGATCTTAATAAATCCTAATCCAAATCCAAATCTAGAATCTAATTTAAATATTTAATTCCAATCCAAATTTCCATCCTAATCCTATCTTACTAAATTAAGCAATCTAGCCTAATTAGAGTCCAGGTTCAAAGAACCTAAACATTTCTACCTCTTCTACCTCAAGAGAAACCTTAATCCAACTCTTTCCACCTTCATCCTTCTTTCTTCTCATGAACAAAAGGATCCAGATCTTGAAGTGCAAATTAAGGAGCGTGCTAGGGGATCAAAGATCACAAGTAAGTAATTTATTTTATCAAAATTTATTTGATATAAATTGTTTATTATATATCATGTCCTACTATAATCTCCATGAATATGTTTATACATCAAAACCCAACATTAAAATTCAATCTAAAATCCCATTAAAAAATTTGTGTGAAGATACACCAATTCATAATTTCTATTTATACAATTTTCAGGATTTTAAAATAAGAGATTTTAAAAAAAAATAAAAAAATATATAATAATTAATATTAACAGCGCTGCTCTCGGCCAGCCGAGAGCAGCGCTGTGTTGGTTGGGTAAACAGTGGGCCCGTCCGGCCCACTGCACACATTCCTTAAAAAAAAAAAAGAAAAAGAAAAAAAAAGATTTTCTCCAGGCCCAGCCTGGCCTGGATGGGCCAGGACTGGCCTGGTTTGGCCCAGACAAGATCAAAGGCCTTTTTTTAAAAAAAGAAAAAGGAAAGGGAAATTCTGGAAGGCCTGGGCCTGGCCTAGTCCACTTGGGCCTGGGCTGGGCCTAGGCTTTTGAAAAAAAAAAAAAGAAAACAGACCAGGCCTGGTCCGGTCGAACCTGGACTGGGCCTGGGCTGTTGTGTGTTAAATAAAAAGAAAAGAAAAGATAAAGAAAGAAAGAAAAAAAGATAAAGAGAGATTGCCTATTAAATACTTTATTAAAAATATCAGAAAAAAAAATGGAGAAAAATATAAATAATAGTTTATAATGCTTCTACCATCTATGATAAAAATTCTAGATAAATAACAACACGAACTTAAATCGAATCACTCACTTTAAAACCAATTCTCCTTGATGGCAAATCTAGACCCGTTAATTATTTTAATGATTTAAAGCCTATTAAAAATCCAACAAAAAAATCAGAAATTAGTTTAAATTAAATCTACTAAATTCATTAAACCTAAAGCATCATATCTCCAACTCCCAAACTAATTAACTAAGATTTAAACTCCTTAAAATATTCTTTTAAAAGAATCTAACAATTTTTATTTAATAATTTATGTAGATTTACTGGAACCTTATGATTCTTGCGATCGAGCTCAGGTGAGTGTCTCTTCCTCCTTCTCTCTTTTATTAAGTGATTGCAGCTATTATTTTATATGTTTTATAATTGTCGAGTAGAATACTGAGATTACATGTTTATGTGTGGAGATCACCGAGCATGAAGGTGGCCGGTCATCTCCCGTTATTTTACATGTTGGATGTATAGAAATATGATATGCGTGATTCTTGATACATGTTAGAATCCCCATGTATGTCCTGTGTATATCTAGAGTATTGTTGTAGACATATCAGGATGTAGCATGAGGGTAATTGAGATGGATATTGGATGATAATGACTTGATCTAATAGAACTTAGATGCATGCATATGTTGTGATACCGAGTATTGGGATATTATGTTTGATCTTAATAGAAGTGTGAACCCTTGAGGATTTAGGAATCAGATTAAATTGTTAGAGTGAGGGAGCTGAGCTTGATTATGGATATATGTTGGAATGACAATTATTATATCAGATTCTTTGATGTATCTTGATACTTGACGATCATGTAACTATCGGAATATGAGTTGGTTGTCATAACTTGGGATTGATCTGGACTTATATTTTTTTTACATAGAATGATGATCAGTAATTAGACCTGACCTTATTAGTTGAGTATTTGAGGACTTATCAGATATGACAGAATTAGTTGAGTTGTGATGTAGGTTGATCTTGAATTAGAGGTTATCCAGAATCTATGTTCCTTATATTGGAGTCTGACTTGTCTTGAGATGAGATTGACGTTGTTGGCATTTGAGATTCATTAGATGATATGTTGTTGATGTTAAGTATCAGTGGTAGCTGTTCTATATTGCAGTTGATCGAGGACATATTGGGTGTGCACTTGCCTTACTAAAAGATAATGACGATTGGATTGGTACATGAACTTATTCAGAGTTGGACTGAACTTGTGATATAGATGATATTAGATTTACATTCTTTATGATTAAACCTGATATGCATTAAGATGAGTTTGATCTATTTCAGGTAGAGGACTTTCTAGACTTGATATTCTTTTATTGGTGATGACTCATTCAGATATTGATATAGACTTGTTGTGATGTTAGAGACTGGGTTACTCAGTGATACGGATATAATTATTGTGAGAGTGAATTAGCGATATCGGTGATTTTATATATATTCAGAGTTTGATAGCTTTTACTATTTGATCTCTGTTATTGGTGACTTGAGGATCAGTGTCTAGACTGTTATTGTTAGTTATGTTCAGATTACTGGAAGTTACTGGGAAATGATTGTTTGACCGTAACCACGGTACAGTTCTATTGTTCATCGTATACACGGTTACTGTTACTGTTACTGTTACTGTTACTGATATTGTTCACCGTGTATACGATTACTAATTGATCATTACTGTACTGATATTGTTACCGTCCAGTAGCATCCCAGTAATTGAAATGGCATAAGGTATTGATTGTTATTGATGGCATTACTTCACTGACTGTACACTAGATACCTTTCACTGGACCTTGACATATGACTGTATCACTGTTACTTGACATCTAGACTCCTGTACCCGGTACCCATATCCCCTGTACTGTTGACCTGTTAATAGCACAGTCAAACCGGCGTCCGGCGGTTTGCCGCCTGGTGTCGGGATTGACGAGGATGTATCCCACAATCGTGCTAGCGTCCGGCGGATCTTGAAAGGAACTAAGTGCCACGTGGAGCAAAGTGCCACACCATACACATGGTGGGGGCCACCTCTTGAATCCACGGGGGCCACCTCTAGAATCCTGTTTCCCTCAGAGCAAAGTGCCACACGGAGCAAAGTGCCACACCATACACATGGTGGGGCCACCTCTTGAATCTGTGGGGGCCACCTCTTGAATCTGCAGGGCTATCTATTGTACGTGACGCCTGGTGTTAGCGTGATATTGCATTCTCAGTGCCTATTAGCATCCACACTCACTTGTATGATGATAACCCTAGGATACATGTTATTTGGTTCTCTTTCCCTATTCGAACAATGATACCCGCATATCGGAGTTCGGATGAGTTCTACTGGAAGTGCGGGCTCCAGGGTGAACTGTCGGATGTTGTGGGACGCCGGTGGGAAAGTGATAAATATAACGTAGAACATTACTGATTGTTATTGAATGAATTGAATGAACACATTGTGTTATACCCTGAATGGTTACCCCGCCTTATGACACATGACTGTATACATGATTGTAACCAGGACCAGACTTGGATACCAGTTTAGTGACATGTGATGGATACTTATATTGACATTGATTGCATATTTACAGTTGTGACATTTGATTGTTATCTGTATTCATGTTTTCATTTTATGTGTTACTGTTCAGTTATTTATTGTGTTATTTAGTCTTTCTATCTGCAGTTGTCCTTATTATTATATATGCACATGGTTTCTTCTGCACGAGTTGTTTCCCCTTTACACACACACTCATTATGGTCGCGTTCTGACGACCCTGGATTTGCACGTCCAGCTATTGGACGGTTGGTTTCTAATGTGCAGGTGTTTGATGAGGCGGTACGCTTTGCGAGGAGCATGGGCCCCTCCCTTTAATTCCGGTATACTTGCATTTTATTCTTGTTATGATTCTTTGATTCCTGTATATCACCTTTGACTTCTATTCAACTGTCATTTCCTTCCTGTTATTCATTGCTATCACGTGTAGTCTTATATGTATTATTGCAGTGATCCTTGATTATTATAGTTCTGATTCATAGCTTGTTCAGGTTACAATTTAGGCTTAGCGTATATATGTGGGGTATTTTCCTCGCGTATATGCGTCGCCATAACGTCTCCGTATCTTTAGGATCGGGGCGTTACAGTCTATCTTAGCCCTCTTCACTTGTGAAGTCCCTTCATGTGTAACTAGCAAATGTGTCCAAATTTCATATGCGGACTTGCAATGAATAACTCTAGCTATGTCATCATCATTGAGGGCTTGAAGTAGTGCATAGTGAGCCCTAGCATTGGCATCAAACTCCTTAGTCTCAATTTCGGACCAAGTAGATTCATCACCGGGGGGTGCACTAAAGGGTTTGGTCACGGCCTTTGCAACTCGACTACCTAGAGATTGCAAGAAAACGGTCATCTTAACCTTCCATATGGGAAAGTTAAGTCCATCAAACTTATGAGGGGTTTTAATACCATCGGCCATTTTTACTAAGTGAGAATGAATGAAATGATTAGCAATATTAGGATCTCTCTAAGGTTGTTAAGCCAAAAGCCTAGAGTCCAAGCTCTGATACCAATTGAAAAACACCTAGAGGGGGGTGAATAGGTGTAATTGCTAATCTAACAATTCTTTTAAAACTATGATGGATGAATAATGCAACGATCTCTCAAAACAAGACTAAGAGCCGAATACCCCGTGAGAGGTTCTGAACTCCTTCCTCCCAATTCCCTTGAATGGGTTAGAGGTGCGCATTGCAACCTTGTTGTATGAGAATTGATCGAACAAGGTATGAATAAAATGCAATGATGAAATGCACACAAGATATATCACAAGTATCACAAGCAATAACACAAGGAAATAAAACTAGATCTCAAGCAAGTAATTGAAAGCAATAGAGTGCAAGAGAAAAATGAACACAATACAATCGCAAACACAAGATATTTGTTTCGAGGTTCGAGCCACCGCTCTACTCCCCGCCTTCACCTCCGTGAAGGGTTTCCACTATCCACCGAGGACGATTACAACGGTCTACCGAAGACCCGAGCACCGAGCTCCACCAAGTACAATAACCTCTACCGAAGAGGTGTCTCCACAAGAACAAGATGAGGAACAAGTAACCAAAGTGATCACAACTAGATCACTAAACTCTTTACAATATCTCACTCTTTTTACAACTTCTTTATAGAATGAGTAAGGGATTTTTGGCTCTATGAAGTGTAATGAGAAAAACTCAGTTGTAGAGATGATTTTTGCTAACAAACACAACTGAAAATAAGCTCAAGAAAGAGTAGGAAATGGAGAGCTTAAACACTTTTCTTTTCTCTTTGAAAACTTTGAAAACTTGAGGATTTTTCTTGGTATTTTGCAAGAGACTCTTCTCCTCTATTTATAGGGAGAGAAATAGGTTAAAAATAATTTATTTTGACTTTATTTGCTCTGAAAAAGATCTGGAAAACCCTGAAAAAATCTGCCAAAAAGCAGTCTAAAAAACAGATTTCAGAATTGCACAAAAGAGGAAAGAGCCATTGGGCTGTTGCAGGCCTAGCGGTCGACCGGCCGGTCGACCGCCAGCTCAGCTGGCAAAGAGCCGTTGGGCTCGGGTCGACCGGTCGGGTCGACCGTCCTCTAAGAGAAAACGGAGTGTTCTGCGGGCGGTCGACCCGGGCGTCGACCCAGAAAACCCGAGAGCAACTGCAGACAGTCGGTCGACCCGGGCGGTCGGTCGACAGACGTGCACAAACGTGCACGTCCTGGCACTGGCGCCGGTCGACCGTGCCGGTCGGTCGGTCAGCCTGAAACAGGAAAAACAGCAGGATTTTGAACTAGGAAAATTTTGTAAAAAAATGTTTTGAAGTAGGGAAAGGTAAGTAATATGCTGGAAAGAGTATGTATACATGATCTAAACAAGATATATGTCTTTGTAAAACTTAGGGTCATGTATATATATTTACTAAGGCATAAAACAAAAGTTTTAACCATGAAAACTTGAATACAAAAACGTGTGAGTGTATCCTAGAGCCAATTTCCAAACTCAAACTTTAACAATCTAATTCTTACATTGGTTCTAAGTACTACAAGTGCTTCAAGAGGGCTTTTCACCATAAGGTCTTCAACACTTGATTCTTGAGCCCAATTTGAGTTGACTTGAGTCCAAAACACTTGCTTGTAGGGAATAAACCTTCTAGATGAGTTAGATCCCTGAAACACACTTAACCAATAAACAATATTAGTACAAATAACTAATATGTTTTGTAATCATCAAAACACACTAAAACACGGGTAACATTGGGCCAACAGAAATAACATAACAAAATACAAGAAATGAAGAACACCTACCTACACTACACTAAAACATAGAAACCATAGCCTAAAAAAAATGAAAACTCTCTCATTTTGGCCAAATACAGGGGTATATATAGGCACAGGAGCCTTCTGGAAGATGAGATGGGCACGCGTCGAAAATCGAGCGTGGCTCCACTCCATTGCCGTGGAAACGCGGCAATACCAGGGACTTAGGTCCCTGGTTTTTGTCAGTGGGTCCCCGTTGGTTCTAGCAGCTTCCTGGTATATCCCGTTTCTGGTAATTTCTCCCGAATATTCGTCTGACGTGCGTAAGAGTCTAGGTTCATCGTATCTTCTAGATGATCCTGTGCTTGGCCTCCACGAAATTCGGGATTAATTACCCTAAAAGGGGTTTAATTAAGATCTTTTACTCCTTTGCCCTTGAACTCTTGATTTACCTGTAATAGAGACCAAAACACGGTTTAGACCGACAATTTATTCATAAATCGGTGGGGAAATGCGATATAATAATGCATAATCGTAGACTAATCAATATGCTATCTTTTATATTTCTATGTACTTTTGTTTCAAAAACACTTGGTTTATAATAACTTTTGTTTAAACTTTTTGACTTTGAATTATGGTTTGTAATATGATTTGTGAACATACTCTATGCTTATGCTTTAAATTATGATGCTTTGATTATGGTATGAGTAGTTCTCCATTTTTTGTTTTATCTTGATATACCTCTTTGATATGTTTTTGGAGGTGGTTGGATCGGTTGATTGGAGGCTATTTATGCATACCGTTTCTTATTGACTATTCTTTGTGTTGGCCCAAGGGTACACTCTCTACTTTTATTTTGATGATTATAAAACACATGAAGTTACTAATTAAGCTCAAGTGTTTAAGTTTTTCAGGTTCAAAAGATTGTTTTGCTCTTGCTCATAAGGAAGGTGTTCAATTTTCAAGATTACTCAAGGATAGGATTCAAGGTTGGACGATCAAGTTTGATTTTTGAAGAAGCCCACTTAAAGATTGTTTGAAGACTTGTAGAAGTAATGTAAGAAAATAGAATGTTTAAGTGTAGAATATAAAATTGATGCTCAAGAAGTCACGCACAAAATACAAGTTTTCATATCTAGTTTTTTTGATTTTGGCATTTTACAAGGATTGGTTTTTGATACATGTCCTATATTTCTCAACCTTTTTATATCTTATTTCAAACATGTATCTCATAAATTTTGTGTTGCCAAATCAAATCTCAAACTGATTTAAATTATTTAGAAATGAATTTAATATCAAAAACCTTCATTAAAATATTTTTTGGGTTGGATCGGTCGACCGGGCTAGTGCAACAAAATATATAACTGCCATCCTGTGCACTTGTGCATGTGCACGTTTGTCGGGCGACCAACCAGTCGACTGTCAAACCTAACAATCGACCGGGCAGTCGACTGACTATCAGAATTTTGGAGCACCCAAGTCTCAGCTAAGATCAGACGACCAGGCGATCAACCGACAAGTAAGAACTATTTTTTTATTTAGGCAACCGATCGACCGAAGTTTTATAACTCCTACAGTAACGGCTAGTTTTTAAATTATGAAATTTTTAACTTTTTCTCCAATGGGTATATTTCCTCTTTTTAGGTTAATCACCCTCCTAATACCGTGATAGAGCCCTCTAATTATATTTATCAGTTGCCTATATATTGTTCATTTGGAGAGGATTAAAGATAGAGAAATCTTTTGATATTGGGAAATATTTTAAAAAATCAAGTTTATTCAAAAGAGAAAATTTTCTAGTTTTCTTGTTTCAAGGGCTCTCATTTTCACACTAATTTTTACAAGTTTTCAGCTCTTAAATTCATTCATTTCAACTGAATTTTCTCTCTCACAAAACTTCTTGAGCTTCACTTCTCGTTCTATACTATAGGAAGTTGTAAAAGAGAATATTTGTGATCTTTGTGGTCACCAAGAGCTTGTAAACCTTATTGGTTTTGTGTTACCTCTTGTGTATAGGATTGAGAGTTGAAGTTGTGTACTCTGATCTTGTGTAGACCCTATAGTTCCTTTGTGGAGGTTCCTTTGTAGAAGATCCTTAGTGGATAGTGAAATCCTTCACGCGGTGAAGGCGGGGACGTAGAGCTTTGTGATTGAACCTCGAAACAAATTCTTTGTATTTGCAATTGCTTTCTCTCTTGCTCTACTCTATTTCCTATTGCTTACACTTGTGTTTTTGCTTTCATTACACTTTTTAATCATTTCTTGCATCATCTCTACTTGTAAGTTTTTACTCTCTCAATCAAGAAGGCAATTGAGCATCTCAACTTATTGCCTAGAGGAATATAGAGGAGAAGTTCTAGAGCCCTTCATAGGGAATCCTGCTTTACTTCTTGATTTGATTTAACCGTTTGCACTATTCATTTTATTTATTGCATTTTCGCATTTGATTAGCATTACACCTATTCACCCCCTCTAGGTGTACTTTCAATTGGTATCAGAGTTTTAGAATCTAGTTTTTGGTTTAACCGCCTTAGAGAGATCCTCTTCTAATCACTTATTTGCATAATTTGCTTGTTTATCACACTAGTAAACATGACGGAAGGTATTAAAACTCCACCCAAGTTTGATGGCCTTAACTTTCCCATTTGAAAAGTTAAGATGACAGTTTTCTTGTAATCCCTAGGAAGCCGGGTTGCAAAGGAGGTGAAGTGCACCCAATAGTAATGAGGACACTTATCCGAAATTACCTCTAAGGAATTTGATGCTAATGATAGGGCATACTATGCCTTACTTCAAGCCTTGAATGATTATGATATTACAAGGGTAATTCATTGCAAATCCGCTTACGAGATTTGGTCACACTTGGTTGTCACACACGAGGGGACATCACAAGTCAAGAGAGCTAAAATTGATCTCTTGCGTTCCTAATATAAATTTTTTTCATCAATGAAAATGAATCCATTGATGACATGATTACCAAGTTTACTAAAATTACAATTGGTCTTGCTTCTTTAGGTGATGAAATTGATAATGACCAAAAAGTGAGGAAGGTCATATGTGCACTTTCACCATCATGGAAGGTCAAGTCTACTACTTTGGAGAAGTTTAATGATAAGAAAGAGATGAAACTTATTGGTCTCGTTGGGAATTTAAACATGAGATTTAAAGAAAGGCGAGAGAGGAGAAGACAACTATAACACCCCGCTCCCGAAATACGTACTTCGTTGCGTATTCAGATTTTTTGATCATATTTTTGATTTACTTCCTATATTTATTTTGTATTATGAATTATTTATATGATCGTTTTGCCTTGGATCTAGATTCGTGAACTCAGAGTCAGCCCTAGTCTAAACCGGGGACCTGATCTTAGGGCATTGCTCGATTTGGTCTTTCTGATATTCAGATTTAACTGCTTTCAGTTTCAAACATCATTTTCTAATATTCTAAATTTTCTATGATTTTCTGAGATTTTCCTGAATTAGATTGAACATCTTCAAACCGGTGTTGACAAGTGTCGCTGACCGATTCTCAGATTTTTAATTTATAAACGGAGTTGAATTTCTAGAAATGGTTTCACATTATTTCTTAAAATCACATTTTCTATCTAAATACTTTTTCTAAGATTTTTCTGAATTTATCAAAATTTCACCGGATTTGGTGTCGGCCAGTATCGCTGGTTGATTCTAAGATTTTTAGTTTACAATCAGAATTGAATTTCTGAATTTCGCTTTCACATTACTTCTTAGAATCATAGTTTCTCCTTTAATGCTTTTTCTGAGATTTTTCAGAATTTATCAAAATCCGGCTGAATCGGTGTAGACCAATATCAACGGTTGACTCCAGTATTTTAATTTGAAAAGGGGATTTTATTTCTAAAAATTGAATTTGTATTATTTCTCAAGATGAGTTTTCTACCTCTGGGTATTTTTGGGGATTTTTCTGAAACAGTCGATATTTCCCGACTTTATTATAATATTATGTTTTTGAAATCTTTCCTTTTCTCTCTCTCTTTCTTTCTTTCTTTTTCTTTTTCCTTTTCCCACCGACTCCACCGACCAGCCCACTCCCCTTCATTTATTACAACTCCCTTTCATCACTCTCTATCAATCTTTCTTTTCTGTTTCTTTCTTTTTCTTTTTCCATCTTTCTTTCTTTTTCTCTTCTTCACTTTTCTCTTCTTCTTCTCTCCAATTGGCCAGCGCCCAAGCCCCCCCACTCCGGCGCCTCCGACCACCGTCGCCGGCGAAACCCCTCCCAACTCGGGCCACCTCCTCCTATCACCAACACCAACAACAACATCAACCACCACCTCCATCTTCTTCCTCCTTAAAACCACTATCATCTCCACCTTCTTCTTCTTCAAATTAACCATCACCACCACCAAATTTTCTCCTCCTCTACCTCAATCTCAACTCCCACCACCTCCTCCTCCTTCCATCTCCTTCAATTTCAACATCTCACCACCCAAATTAACATTACCACCTTCACTATCTTCATTACCACTCACCACCAACAAAAACTCCAATATCTGACTCTCCTCCCCCTCCTTGGGGTGGCCGCGCGCCACCCCCTTCTCCGGCGGCGACCGGTGCCGCCCGGGCGCCCTGGCCTCGGCCAAAGTCCGGCCAGGCCGTGCCTAGAGGGAGGCTGTTGCCCCCCACTCTTCACTCTCTCTCATCTCTCTCTGGTCGTCTCCCTCTCTCCAGTTCTCTCTCTCTCACTGCTCCTCTCTCTGCAGTCTCTCTCTACAGTCCATCTCTTTCTCTCTCCATTTCTCTCTCCTCTCTCTCATCTCTTTCTCTCTCTAGTTCTCTCCTTCTCTCTAGTTCTCCCTCTTTCTCTCTCTAGATTTTCTCTCTAAATCTCTTTCTAGCTCTCTCTTTCTCTCTAGCTCTCTCTTTCTCTCAAACTCTTTCTCTCTTTTCTCTCTCCTCTTCTCTTTCTCTCTCTAAAAAATTACATATATTTATTTATTATATTTTATGGCGCGTGCGCGAGTTCCTGAGATTTCAGAGTTTCGGCTTTTTTGAAGATTTAGGGGAGTGTCCTCGCCTTGATTTGGGTGTCCCCGCTTCGTCGGGTTGACGTGTATTTTATTTCATATTTGAATGTATTTTGTATTAGGTTATACCCATGTACTTGTAGGTGGTCGAGTGCCCATGATCGTACATGTATATGCCTGTGACGAATGCCTGTACTAGGATAGTTTATTACGTGCACATATACCATTCCTGTGATGTACTTTTTTACTGCTTTATATCATGCATGGCCGACCCTTCGTGGTCGTCAGCCTCCGGGCTCCATACTTCGGGCCCTATCAGCTTTCGGGCTTTCTACTTGACCTCCAGGCACTATCAGCCTCCGGGCTTCTCCACTCCACGGTAGTCTAGATATTATCACGCTTGTATGTATGCTCGTGTGGAACTAACATCTCATACAGGTACTCTCGTACCGACTCTAGGTTTCTGCCTACTCCCAGGCTGGCTACCCAATGGCTCTAGGCCTGTACCCTTATGGGTTTTACGGTAGCTACCGAGAGTGCGCTTAGACCTCGAGCGTACTTTAGCCTCCAGGCTCTCGCCCACTACCTCGAAAGAGAAGTGCGCTTAGACCGTCAGGTCTCTCAGCTCCACCTAGTAGGCATGTTTAGCGCTCAGCGCTTTACCACTAGATTCGTCTAGGCGAGATGCTGCCAGATTTTCTACTCACACTTTAAGCCGAGTCGTCCCGGTAACCTCGCCAGGCGCTCATGTTAAACACTGTTTGTTGTCTGTACCTCCAGCCTACTTAGCTCTGCTTGGATGTCGCTTGCTCACTAATTACCTGCTTGCCAGTCTATTAATTCTTCTACTAATGGTTGTGTAGAGTTTGAAATCTCACTTATACTGTTTTTCTGAAACTGCATGATTTTCTGGTATTCGTACCGATCTCGTTTATCGGTAATATTTTTCTGTATCACTTGACGTGCTTAATATACCATGCTATCACTTGTCACCAGCCTGATATCACCCTCCTATCATGCTATCACTTGTCACCTGCCTGATATCACCCTCATGTCATGCTATCACTTGACACTCGGCATGATACACTTGACTCTTATAATTATCACGGTAACAGTAATGATGACCTGACATCTTACTTACAACTTGATATATTTCAGTACAAACTATACTCCTGATACACTTGTATTCCTGATATTCCTAACTTGTTCCTGCTCATTCCTGAAATCTGATAATTATCTAATAAACATAAAATTGGACAACTTACATCGGGTCGGGGGAAACTTGCGGATATCAATACATGTTCGTGTTTACAGTGGTACTATGTATGTTGTGCAACTAAAACTTTCGGTTCGACCTGAGGGCCTCCAGGTGACTGAGGGGAGCGCTGGCTCCCTCCTTCTTGGTACCATCTTGATAAGGGCATCCTATAACACCCTCCTGTAGGCCTTGTGGTCGGTTCCATACACCAGCAATGGAACGACCTGGACCGTGGTCCCGGGCATGCACGGGACCCACTATAAACATTATTCGTTAATACCCCTGTTGGTTTCCAATAACAACCTTCTTTTACTCAGATGTGGATATATGTGTGCTGGGACGCTAGTTCACATATATAGACATCTGGGTAAGATGAGTAATAATAATAATAAAAGATGCCAACTATATATCTGTTGTAAGCTTTGCCGAGTATGCTTTCATCAGGTATTACATTGAATTTCTGGTTTATGACCGTTATTATATTATAGTTGTTTACATCCCATCTTATCACTTGTATTCTATTTCACCTGTCTCGTGCTCTTATCTTATTATACCATGAGTATTCACTGTTTGATATCACTTGCTATCTATCTACTTGCTCCTGTATGTTTGTGCTCACGACACGATTTTCAATGCATGTTTATGATTTGAATTTATCGATACACATGTGCTTATCTATGCACGCCACTTGGCATTCGCATCACCACTCGCATCACCACTCGCTGGGGAGTTCTGACTCCCCTGGATCCTCATGTTCAGGTCTCAGAGCTTGGAGCGTGTGGATTCTCCCGGTTCCTGACCTGAGAGGTGCAGCGGTAGCGTGAATTCCAGCAGACCGTCTGAAGCCCTATCCTTCCAGGCCCCCTGCGCATCTCTCGAGTTTTCCTTTTATTAACTCGTGAGTGCCTTTTGTATTGTTCATACTTGTACATCTCTTTGTATTCTCGTATTTGCACCTATCGGTGATGTAATATTCTTGTAATATTGTGTCACATCTGGTGATAACTTTATAATTGTACTCATATATTAGAATGTAAAATGCACCACGTGCTTCTGTACTCTGATTCTTACTTGTACTGATGCTTAGCGTATATATGTGAGGGTATTTCCGACCTGCGTATATACATCACACTAACGTCTCCGTACCCGCAGGATTGGGGCGTTACAACAACACAAAAGAAGAAAATCCTTACTTTCAAATCCACTCCTACCATTTCCGTTGATGAAGAAGTTGACCAAAAAGATGATGAGAATTTATCCCTTCTTGTGAAAAATATAAGATGTACAACAAGGCTAAATTCAACAACCGAAGAAGATGGCAAGGGAAGGAGAACAAGAAGATTGTTTGTTACAATTGTAGAAAACACAGGCACATCGTTGCTGAGTGCCCGGAGACCAAAAGCAAACCCACAACCTCCAAGAAACCCTACAAAAAGAAGGCCTTGAAGGCAACATGAGATTCGGAGAGTGACTCCGAAGAAGAGGTCGACACGGCTAATATGTGTTTCATGGCAAATGAGATCATACCCAAAATAACATCCGAATCTTCACTTGATAAATGTGAGTTATCTATGAATGAATTGGGTGAAGTTTTTGAAGAATTTTCCAACAACTATGATTTTCTTAAAACGAAGTAATTGAAAAAGAAAAAGAAAAATGAACTTTTTCAAAATCAACTAGTTGCTATTTTTAAAGAAAAAGAACTATTATCTTCCACACTTCAAAAGACACAAAAGAATTTTGATGCACATAAAATTTCATGCAAAGCTAAATTTTTATCATTGATGAAAATGATATTTTCACTTTGAAAATTAAAATCAACACTTTCAATAATATTTTAAAAAGTATGAATTTGACAAAACTAGATTATAAGCCATGTTCCAAAGAGGGAAACCTCACACTCATAATGTTTCATACTCTTACAATCATGCTCACACAAGCACATTCACATGCTCACCATACATGCTCATCATGCTCACACACATCATGTATTTATATGCCAAGATGTATACATGCACCTATTGTGGCCGCAAAGGTCGCTAAGTTTTTCTATGATAAATTGAATGCATACAATAGTCATGTATGAGTTCAAAAAACTAACATTCTAGGACTCAAGAAAGTTTGGGTACCAAAATCAACTTCTAATTTACATGATATAGGTACGCACTAAGGCTCCAAGACGTAGGGAGCAGTGGTACCTTAATAGTGGTTACTCAAGGCACATGACTTGGGATATCAATAACTTTACAACTCTATCAAAGTATCATGAAGGTGGCACCGTCACCTTCGGAGATGATTCAAAGGGTAAAATAATATCAAGATTGGCTCATCTCTTTTGATTGAGGATATTGTTTTAGTAGATGGACTTAAACATAATCTATTAGGTATTAGTCAATTATAAGATAAAGGCCTTAGGATTATTTTGATGACTCTACTTGTGATATTTTAGATAAGAAAATAAATACTTGTCTTTTTTCTCATTTTCATGAAAACAATGTTTATATGATTGACATGCTTAAGTTAAAATGTAATGCCACTTGTTTGAATGTTTTTAATGAAGATTCTTGGTTATGGCATAGGAGAGTAGGCCATATTTCGTTTGATCATCTATCCCGAATTAATTCTAAGGAATCGGTAAAGGGTATTCCTAGTTTGAAATTTGAAAAGACCGTATTTGTGATGCGTGCCAACTTAGAAAATAAATCAAGTCCACTTTCAAATCAATAAAGGATATTGTGATATCAAGACCTCTAGAATTGATACATATAAATTTGTTTAGTCTAACTAAAATCAAAAGTCTTAGTAGTAATCAATTTGTTTTTGTTTTAATTGATGATTTCTCAAGATTTACATGGGTTTTCTTTTTTGAACATAAAGATGAAGCATTTTTTCATTTTAACGTCTTTTGAAAAAGGGTTAAAAAAGAAAAAGATTTTCCGATTTTACATTAGGAGCGATAGAGGTGGTGAGTTTGTAAACCACTTTTTTATCACTTATTATGAAGAAAATGGAATCAAATATGAACTTACATGTCCTAGAACTCCACAACAAAATGGAGTCGTTGAAAGGAAGCATCGCACTCTCCAAGAGATACCTAGGACAATGATTAGAGAATACGGACTTTCTTAATATCTATGGGCCGAAGCCGTAAACACCTCATGTTACATATCGAATAGAGTTTATTTTTAAAAATACTTCTGAAACCCCATTTGAGATTTATTACTTAAGAAAACCAAATGTTTCTTACTTTAAGGTTTTTGGATGTAAATGCTTTCTTTTGAATACCAAAGATAATTTAGGAAAGTTTGATCCAAAATCTTTTGAAGCTATTTTTGTTGGATATTCAAACACTAGTAAGACCTATAGAGTCTTTAATAGATCAACTTTAACTATTTAATAGTCTATGCATGTAAAGTTGGAGGAATCTAACTCTCTTGTGAAGAATGTTGTAGAGATTATTTTTTAGGTGAAGTCATTGAAAAGATTTCATTGAAGGACTCACCGGACCAAGAAGATGAAGACAAATCAAAGGATAATACAAATAGTGAAGTCTAAGATGTTAAATAGGAGCCAACTCAACCACTTTCAAAGGATTGGAGATATGCTACAAGCCATCCAAAAGACCTCATCATAGGTGATATATCCAAAGGGATAACTACTCGCTCTAAACTCCATGATATTTGTAACCATTTTGTATTTATTTCTCATATTGAGCCTAAGAACATCCTTGAAGCCGAGGGCAACTCATATTGTTTACTTGCAATGCAAGAAGAGCTCAATAAATTTGAGTGCAATTAAGTTTGACAACTTATTCCTAGGCCCCATGTAGACCAATTATTGGTACAAAATGGATCTTTAGGAATAAGTTGGATGAGTCGGAAAATATTATTAGAAATAAAACTAAGTTAGTGGCCCAAGGTTACACCCAAATCGAATGCATCAATTTTGAGAAAAGCTTTGCACGGTAGCACGGCCAGAAACCATACGGATGACACTTGCATTTGCTTCTTTCAAAGATTTTAAGCTTTTTCAAATGGATGTTAAAGCGCATTTTTAAATGGTTTTATTGAAGAGGAGGTGTATGTTAAACAACCCCCCGGTTTATTGATCCTACACATAACTTGATAAGGTTTTATATGGTTTAAAACAAGCTCCAAGAGCTTGGTATGAAAGATTGAGTTATTTTTTCTTGAATATTGTTTTATTAAAGGTAAAGATGACACTACAATATTTACAAAACATGTAGACAATAATATCTTGATAGTGCAAATATATGTCGATGATATCATTTTTGGATCTACTAACGAAAAGCTTTGTAAGGATTTTGATTCATGCATAAAGAAAGGGTTAGAAATGAGTATGATGAGATAGCTCAACTACTTTCTTGGACTCCAAATCAAGTAATAAGTGATGGGGTCTTCATCAATCAAGCTAAGTATACAAGAGAACTTATCAAGAAATTTGGGTTAGAAGATGCGAAAATTTGCAAGAATCTCATGGCTACCACAATCAAGCTTGACAAGGATGAAAAGGTAAAAAAGTTGACATTAAACTCTATCGTAGCATGATTGGTAGCTTGCTTTACTTGACGGCTAGTAGGCCGAACATTATGTTTAGTGTTTGTTTGTGTGCTAGATTTCAATCTTGTCCTAAAGAGTCTCACTTAATTGCGGTAAAACGTATTATTAGATATCTTAAGGGCGCTATTGACATGGGATTGTGGTATTCGAAGATCGGACAATTTTCAATGAAGAGTTATTCGGATGCCGACTATGCCAGTTGTTGAGTGGATAGGAAGAGCACTATTGAAACTTGTCAATTTCTTGAAAATTGTCAACAAAATTCCGTAGTCCTCTCAACCGTCGAGGCGGAGTATGTT
Organism: Agave tequilana; assembly: GCA_038442645.1. NCBI lineage: Eukaryota > Viridiplantae > Streptophyta > Magnoliopsida > Asparagales > Asparagaceae > Agave > Agave tequilana. Next base: position 26,493 of record JAVJIF010013817.1, read on the forward strand.
GCACCTGAGGCTTGTTGTACACAAGTTCATTGAATGAAACATACTCTCCTTAATTATGATTTACATTATGATCATATTAAAATATTTTGTGATAATATTAATACCATTCATATGACCAAAAATGCAAATCAACATAGTAAGACTAAGTACATAGAGATTCGATATCACTTTCTTAGAGACCATTATGAGAAATGAGATATTGAAATTGATTATGTTTCTACCAATTTTCAATTAGTAGATATTTTTACTTAACCACTTGATTATAATAGATTTTTTTTCATTGTGGTGAGTTAAATGTTTGCATTATGGATTCATAAAATTTTCATTAGTACTCATATTTATATTTAAATTGGTATAATACTTTCATTTATATTAAAATTGGTATCTTTTAGTATACTTGTTCTTTCAATTGTGATTTACTCCTATAAATTAGTATACTACTACAAATTTTGTTTTACATTTGGATTTGATTAATTGGTGTACCTTTTTGATGTATGACAAAAAGAGAGAGAAGATGTATGAGTTATATTTTTTTATGATTTATGATTTAGCAATTATCTTTATTTTCTATTCTTATGTTTGAATGCAACCTTTATTTTTGCTTATTGGTATCTTACTCTTTATTTATACTTATTCATTTGACGGTTGGAGGCATTGAGGGAGATTGGTCTGTTTATGCATAATATTCTATATTGCACATCTATATCTATATACATATGACTTGCGTTGTTATTACTATATCTTTTAGTCATGAATGATTGAACTTGATAGACAAGCATAATTTTAGGGGAGCTTTCCAAAGCTTTTCATTTTGTTTGATTTTGATAACACATGTGTTTTGTCATCATCAAAAAAGGGGAGATTATTGGCCCAAGGGTACACTCTCTGATTTTATTTTGATGATTATAAAACACATGAAGTTATTTGGTACTAATCAAGTTTAAGTGTTTAAGTTTTTCAAAATCAAAATATAGTTTGTTTTATTCTTCCTCATAAGGTAGGTGTTCTAGTTTAAAGATCACTCAAAAATGAGATTCAAGTTTGAACGTTCAAGATTGACTTTTGAAGAAGCCCACTTGAAAATTGCTTGAAAATTTATAAAACCGATGTAAGAAAATAGACTGTTAAAGTGTAAAATATAGAATTGATGCTCAAGAAGTCACACACAAAATACAAGTTTTCATATCTAGTTTTTCGGTTCTAGTATTTTACAAGGATTGATTTGATATTTCTCATTTTTTTATATCTTATTTCAAACATATATCTCATAGCCTATGTGTTGTCAATCACATCTCAAACTAATTTAAAATATTTAGAAATGAATTTAATATCAAAAACCTTCATTAAAGTATTTTTTGGGTTGGGTCGGTCGACCGGGTGGTTGACCGGACCAGTGCAACAAATTATATAACTGTCAGCCAATGCACTTGTGCATGTGCATGTTTCTCGGGTGACCGACCGGTCGACCGAGTGGTCAACCGACTATCAGAATTTTGGAGCACCCAAGTCTCGGCTAAGCTCGGACGACCAGGTGATCGACCGACAAGTAACCGCTATTTTTTTTTATTAGGAAGCCGGTCGACCAAAGTTCTGCAACTGCTACAGTAACGGCTAGTTTTTAAATTCTGAAGTTTTTAACTTTTTCTCCAACAGGTATATTTGCTCTTTTGGGTTTAATCACCCTCATAATACCCTGATAGACCCCTCTAATGATATTTATCACTATCCTATATATATAATTCATTTGGAGAGGATTAAAGATAGAGAAATCTTTTGATTTGGGAAATATTTTGAAAAATCAAGTTTATTTAAAAGAAAAGGTTTTCAAGTTTCCATGTTTCAAATGCTCTCGTTTCCAAACCAATTTCTACAAGTTTTCAGCTCTTAAATTCATTTATTTCAACTGAATTTTCTCTCATAAATTTTCTTGAGCTTCACTTCACATTCTATACTATAAGAAGTTGTAAAAGAGAGTGTGATTTTTGTGATCACCAAGAGCTTGTAAACCACATTGGCTTTGCGCTACCTCTTGTATAGAGGATTGAGAGTTGGAATTGTATACTCCGGTCTTTTGTAAACCTTGTAGTTCATTTGTGGAGGTTCTTTTGTGCAAGATCCTTAGTGGATAGTGAAATTCTTCATGCGGTGAAGGTAGGGACGTAGAGCTTTATGCTTGAACCTCGAAACAAATCCCTTGTGTTTGCGATTGTTTTTTCCTTACTCTACTCTATTTGTTATTACTTACACTTGTGTTTTTTTTCTCCCATTGCATTTACTATTCATTTCTTGCATCATCTCTACTTGTAGGTTTTTACTCTCTCAATCAAGAAGGCAATTGAGCACCTCAACTCATCGTCTAGAGGAATATAGAGGAGAAGTTCTAGAGCCCTTCATAGGAAATCCGGCTTCACTTCTTTATTTAAGTTAACCGTTTGCACTATTCATTTTATTTGTTACTTATTCACATTTGATTAGCATTACACCTATTCACCCCCTCTAGGTGTACTTTCACTTTGTATGTATCTTAGAGCGTAAATGAATAATCTTTGTATATTACATATGGACTTCACTGATACATTCATTATGCATATCTTCGGGGGAGCTTTATAAGAATCTTTTTTGTTGATTATTTTTGAATAACTCCATGAGTTTGGTCATCATCAAAAAAGGAGAAGATTGTTGACCCAAAGGTCCATCTATCTTGTTTTGATGTATCTCATGCAATTATTATTATACTAATGATCCTTTTGAGTGTTCAAAGTTACAGGTTTAACAAGATCGTAGTATGGTTGCTTAGCTTCAACAAAGAACTCAAAGTTAAGCTTGAAGCTAACACAAGTTGATTCAAGTGCTCAAGCATGAAGAACGTACAATATACTCAAGAAAAAGTCAAGCTCGGGAATCAAATTTGGACGCGTCGAAGCGTCTCAAGAATAAAAGCTTTTTATATTGTGCGATTTAGTTTTTTTTTGTCAAAATCTTGTTTAGAGTTTGGAAGGCCCATAGATATACACACACCCACAAATTTGAATTCAAGATTTGTCGCAATAGATCAAAAGAATTTTAGTTTTGAATTTCCTTGTATAGAAATTCATTTTTGAGAAAAACGATAATCAAAAGATTTATTTCAAAAATGGCTTTGTTATTGCAAAATGGGATTTCAAGAGTTTATATGTCATGTTGATTTTTTATCAGCTAGGCCTCGTCAAAAGAATTTGTATAAACTCATTTTTTTCAAGTTTTAACAAAGTATATTTAAAACATTTATCAAAATGGTTTTTAAATTTCAATATGTTTTCAAAATGAGCTGAGCCGGTCGATCGCCTGAAGAGTTGTTGAGCTTCTCTGCCGGTCGACCGCCCGGTCGACTGGATATGCACAGACTTGTGTACATACCAAGCTGTGTATGGCTGCCAACCGATCGGTTGACCGCAGATCCTTGCAGGACTCTTTGTTATCGATCTCGGTCGACTGACTGAACTGCAGAGCTCTCTGTTTGAGCTCGATCGACCGAGCATTCGACCAAAGTTGCCAACGGCCGACAATTGTGCAAATGCACAGATTTTGCCTTTAACAGCTATATTTGGTTTTGAACTATTGTGGATTATCTTTAAATGACTATTTTTGAGTTTAAACAACTATTTTATTATAGGGGCACTGTAGAAAATCCTAAAAACATAAAAGATTCAACTTTTGCAAGATTTTCAAGTTTAGAGCCTTAAAATCTAAATCTTTTGCTTTGTGCTTCCATTTCAAAACACATACAACTTTTCTCACTCACATAATTTTGAACGTCCAATCTCTACTTTTATAAGATTGTGTTTGTTGAGCATTTATGATTTATAAGAGATCATTATTTTCTTGTATTATTGAAGGGTGTTGAGGTTGCGGCCTCGGTAGAGCTTGCGAGCTCGAGTTGTTCTGGGTCTTGAGGGATTGAGCGTTGGATGTAAGAGAGTCAAGAATATAGAAATCTTTCATTGCGGTAAAGGTGGGAACGTAGAGCAAGTAGCTCGAACCTCGAAATATAGCTTGGTGTTTGTGCTTGAAATTTTCTCTCTTAACTCAATTCTCTCTTTAATACTTGCATATTGATATTCATATTGTGATTAGCTTGTTTTAATTTTCATATTGTATTTTTAGATTTGCTATTAGTGTTAGTCATCACCTATTCACCTCCTCTACGTAATTTCACACCTTCTTAAAATGTACTTATTTAGAAGTAAGCCGACTTCATAATGAATAAAAATAGTAAGGGCATGTCTGCAAAGTATACATTTAAAACAAATAACTGACAGGTAAATTGAGCTTCATAATTCTCTGTATGAATGGAAACATTAAAGAATTTCTGATTTATTATATCCTCCTCCAACTAAAAGACTCTCAAATGATCTACTCAATCACCCTTGGTCCCTCCCGATAGTTTATTATTTCACAGTAAATCTTCCCAATTAATTCAGCTTGAAATTATTTAAATTTCATTAAAGTGTAGACTTCCTGAATCTATCTTACCATCATATAATTAGTTGCAGTGGTCTTTGTTTTGAAATGAGTCACATCGGCCCGTGTCTCCTTTTCCACCATATTTCTTAATGCACTTTCATATTGCTCAACAAACTACCTCAAACTTGTTTTTGAATGGACATATTCATCAAAAAATGCATTCATACTTTCACTTCGCTGAGTAGTTGACATTCCTACACAAAAGCTGTTTTTGACATAACATGGTACTCATCGCTTTCTCTCCTTGTATAATTCATTCAACCATTTAAAATTCTCTAATTCATACATATCAATCATTTCATTCCAATGTTTTCAAACTCAACTGGACTTTGCATATCATACACCACTCTTTTCACGTAGAACTGATGGCTTCATATCAGCGTACCTTCTTAACTTTTCTGATAGTTTTTTTAGTATATGTCACAAACACCATCTGTGCCTAATGTTTGAAAAAATAATAACAATTGCATTTTTACTGGCTCTAGCTTTGTCAGTTATTATCCCTTGTGGAGCATACATTCAAGCCACTTCTTGAATAGCCAAACAAAGTCTCTCTGTCTTCTTTTGAAATCAACCAACATCCAAGTAAAATTAATTGCCCGTGATGGTTAACACCAACGAATGGAGCAAACAGCGCATCATACTTGTTTGTTAAGTAGGTGGTATCAAAAGTGACAACCTCATCAAACTCCTTATAAGCTTCTCTGCTCTTACCATCTACCCAAAGTACCATTTTTTAAATGATCCTCATAATCCAATTCAATGTCAATCTGAGTTTTCTGCAACCATCCATGAAAAATATCTCATAATTGCTGAAGCATCTCCTTCGCCAAGTCGTAGATGCCTTGATTTTTCAACCAAATTTCTACAATCCTTTCCATCACATGATCTATTCTCATATCCAGCTGCCTCATGTACTAGTAAGCCAAAGTTTTCGTTTATCCTAATTCTTGCTTAGTGATCAAGATTGATTTGATGTCTTAGTGTGTACTGATTCGTCAATCGCAACGAATAAATGACTTTTGTTCGGGTCATGTTATCATCATGGTTAAGAACAACCACAAAAATCTTCCATCTTTCATATAGATATAATCGTACTATTAAGCAGTACACTCAATTTTATAGCCCGCTTGAGGTTTTAAGGAATTTTGAGAAGTATTATCATGTTTGCCACCTAGAGAACAGTAAAAGTAAGCAGTACACTCAATTTCATAGTAATCCCCGCTACATTCTTCTTTGTGGATTGTTTTCTCATTGGAAATCTAATGATTTTTGCACATTTTTTATAGAACTCATACAATTCAACTATCCATCAAATTTCACCCAGCTTTGAACTCAATCTGCTGATGTAATTCCTCATTCTCATCAGCTAAACAATTATTCAGATCTTTAACACCTTCTAAATTATTCAAATCTTCAGTATCTGTCATACTGATTTTACAAATAACATAACAAAATATTAATCTTAGTATTTTCTTTTCAAAAAAACACTACCAGAACTTCAAAATTACTACCAAAAATTTAGGAGTGACAACTCTCGACTCAATTAAGACACAATCGTTTGACTCACAGCAGTTGAAGTATCATTTCAGAATCTATAAAATCAAATTTCAGCAATTAATTTTTTTTTTTTTCATGCTAAGAGTTGAAAAACTAAATTCACTATTAAACTTGTTGTTGTTGTGAAATAATAACCCTACCCTTCTGTAAGATTGAGGGGGCTAGATACTTTGCATTGTTCCAAACCTTAAAAAAAAAAATCTCCTTTTTTTTTCGAGATTTGCCCAACCAAAAAATCACTACAAAAAATCAATTTTCGTTAAAAAAAAATCACTAAAAAATCCTCATCGTGAATCACAAATTATCGTCAATCTTATAAAATAGGCAGAGAAATCTTTGAGAACTTCAAATATGGAATAAAAATTTACACTAAAATCAAAACTTGCAAAGGAAATTTTTTTACTTTTGCTGTGGATTCTCAGATCTGGACCCGCGGCCGATGGCGACGGAGGATGGGCGTCGACGGACGCGCGGGGCCGTGTCCGAGCGCCGGGCGACGCGCGGGGGAGGCGGACGAAGGGCGCGTGTGTGTTCTCAGATCTGGAAATATTAGAGAGAGCTTGGGAAAATGAGAGTTTTTTTTTTTTATTTCTTAGCTGACATGGCATGCCACGTGGCTGCCACGATGCTGCCAGGGAGGCAAAGCGGGAGACAAAGTGGGAGGTAAATAGCATTACTGATTTTGAAAATATTTCCTAAACTTTAACTCTAATCTGGATTTACCCACAAACCAACGCTTCTTAATCCTACCAATATTACTCAAGTTATTGTAGTATAAAACATGATTAACAGCTGGCTAATAAAAAAAATTTCCCTTACATTGAACTTTCTTAATTGTAAACTCTAAATCTTTATTTGAAATGCGCCTTCAGATCTAATTTAACAAAGTAGAGACTGTCACCAACTAAAGAAGTTCTTAAAAATTCTATTATCTTATCATGTGTTTGTTGTTAATCATATCTATTTTATGCCTTACTTTGGAAAATCCATCTCTTTTATAAACGATCACGTTATTATCCGCAAACTGCCTAATCATTAGGGTGAAACTTACCCACAAGTATGATGGAATATTACCTTAGCTGTAATCTCCTGTTTTTGTTTATGCAACCACCCTTAATCATGATTTTCTCACTGTCTCATCACATAAATAATATAAGGTTAATGATCAGCACATTAATTTTTGGATTAGTAAAATTTGATTTGCATGACTCAATTACTCAAGAAAATGAGAAAAACAAAAACAAAACAGAAAAACAAATATAATTCTTTGAAGTCTATGTAACCATTGCTCATGTCATCACTGTGTACAAAGTCAAAGAGACAATAACATAATAAGAAAAATACAAATATCCTCTAGATGTTTACCAAGTCTGTGTCTCTAAGTCCTAATTTCCTAGTAATGAGGCAATTTTTATTATAATATGCTTCTTTTATACAAACAAAGATTAATCAAAAGGAGAGACTCAGAGACCAGAGGCTCAGAACATATAGCTTAGAGAAGAAGTAGCTTATCCTGGAGTACTTCTCTTGCCTTCTTAGCTTAACCTGATCGCTAGAGTTGATACAAAATGTTAGATCCGTTTATAAAATGGACAAGCAGAACTTCGGGTCTCATAAATATGGACCCAATTGCCTATGAGGCATGGCTCAAACGGGAAAAAAAATGAGAGTGGGTTATGAGAAATCTCAAGTTTAAGTCTTGAGCTTGAGTGGTACAACACATATTACTCAATTTGAACTTGAAACATTTTAATTGTGTTCAAGTAAACTACTAATGAGTTTAATGAGTTTTATTATAATCTGAATGTTAAAAGAAAACGAAGATATATAATGAGATTACGAGAGATAGGCTTGACTTATTTAGAAAGGATTTAGAGCTGGATCCTTATATTAAAAATGAAGCATGTTGAATCAGTGGGCTTCTAATGTAAGAGATGGCAAGCATAAAGAGAGACAAATAACAATATAAGCTAATAGATTTAAAGAGGACAGCACACCAGTATTTAACGTGGTTCGGTCAATGTGACCTACGTCCACGGGAGAAGACAGTAAGAGGAATCCACTAATCAAAAGGGGAGAATACAAGAGATTACAACTCTAATCTCACTCACTCAAGCCCAATGAAACCCAACTCACTAGAGCTTAATAAAAGGAAGATAAATGGCAAAAGAAAGGAGAGGGTAATACAATATTTGACAACTCTCTCTTCTCACTTCCTTGCTCGTCAAATCTCATGCAATGTGATGCATATTTATAAGCAAAACTTCTAAACTCCTTCATCACTTCACCCCCACACATACATCAAAATAATAGGGTGGCTAATATCTTCATAGGGCGGCTATAATCTTTATAGGGTGGCTAAGATCTTCATAGGGCGGCTATAATCTTTATAGGGTGGCTAAGATCTTCATAGTGATCTTCATAGGGTGGCTATGATCTTCATAGCGTGGTAATTGATGACTTTTAGGGTGGTTAGAGATTTCATACGGTGACTAAGATCTTCATAGGGCAGCTAAGATTATGGTTTAATTTATTCATTGAAGACATATCAACAAATCTCCACCTTGTCTTGAATGAATAACAAATCTCTCCACCTTAATTTGAACTGTATCAAGCGTCCTTTGGATTCTTGCGACATCTCTAGTCTCGACGGGCTCAACCTTCACCACTTTGAACACCAAGCAATTCGAGATAGTACTTGAACTGCGCGAAGGTACAGGCTTTGTCATCATATCTGCTGGATTATCTGCAGTACCAATTTTCTGTCCCCTGGGCGGCTTCACTGACTCCCATGTTTGGTTCTTGTGAAAAGATTCCATCTCTTCAGTCATAACAACAGTCCATTCTGCAGCTCATCAGAACTGATAGCCTTATTATAGTGGAAGGCTCTGAAATCTCAATAGATTCTACCACACTTAGAGCATAAGCAACCATATCTGCATAGGCGTATCGCTTAGGTAGACGGATCTGCCTTCTTGCTCTCTCGGTGGCAATACTGTACTGTTGTTCCTGCAGTGTATCGTCACCTGAAGTTGAACCTTGAGCATCATTGACTGGTTCAACACGAGTGCTCTCCTGCTCTCCTTCTGTAACTTTGCTCTCAAGCTCCACCTGCTTGCTTGCTTCCTCTCCTGAACCTGTAATATCAACAACAGGCTCCTTTCTCGGTTGAAGCATATAATTTTCATCAAAAGTAACATCCCTACTAATAACAATTTTAGGTGACTTAGGATCAGGAAACCATAACCTGTATCCCTTCACCCTGTAGCATAACCAAGAAATATAACTTTCTTTGTCCTAGGTTCAAGCTTACCATCATTTACATGAAAATAAGCAGGGCAACCAAATACTCGTAAATGAGAGTAATTAGCAGGGGTACCAGATCATACCTTTTCAGGAGTCTTAAAATCAATAGCTGTAGAGGGAGCAAGTTGTATTTACTGCCTCAGCCTAAAAGTATTTTGACAAACCAGCATTAGAGAGCATACACCGAGCTCTCTCCAACAGTGTCCTATTCATCCTTTCTGCAACTCCATTCTGTTGTGGTGTGTACCGAACTGTACGATGCCGCACAATTTCTTCATTTTTACAGAATTGATCAAACTCCATAGAATAGAACTCTATTTCATTATCGGTCTTGAGGCGCTTCACCTTCTTCCTATTTGCTTTTCGATCATCACCTTCCACTGCTTGAAGGTAGCAAACACATCGCTCTTATACTTGAGAGGATACGCCCAAAATTTTTTGGAATAATCATCAATTAAAGTCAGAAGATAACTAGCTCCACCTTTCGATGGAACCTGAGAGGGTCCCCAAATTTCTGAATGGATGTAGTCTAACGTGCCTGTGAACACCTGTACCAAAAGAAATTCTGTGCTGCTTGCCAAAACACAATGTTCACAAAAGTCAAGCTTTTCTATTTTCTGACCACAAAACAAACCTTACTTACCCAACACATGTAGTCCTCTCTCACTCATATGCCCTAACCGCATATGCCACAAACGAGTGGTATCTAAGTCTGGGTCTTCTGACATTGACACAGCGGCATCACCTGTCACCGTGCTACCTTGAAGGATATAAATGGTATCCACCTTCTTTCCTTTCATCACAACAAGAGAGCCTTTGCTAACTTTCAAAACTCCACCTTCAGCTGAAAACTTATAGCCGTTGGAGTTAAGGGTGCCCAAAGAAATTAAATTTTTCTTCAAATCCGGCACATGCTGAACATTACTCAATGTTCTAACAATACCATCATGCATCCTAATCTTGATTGACCCAATACCAATTATCTTGCAGGGCATGTTATTTTCCATTAAGAATTACCACCATCAATTGACTAGTAGGTCACAAACCAGTCCCGTCGGGACATATGTGATAAGAACAACCTGAGTTAAGAACCCACTCATCTCGTGAATGGGCATCAAAGACGGTAACTGAAAGAACCTCATGTGATGTGAAGGCTTCTTCTGCAACACTAACAACCGAAGATTTCTCATCTTGAGATTTTCTCCTTATATTTTCTTTTTATTTGAGCTTAAAACAATCCCTTTTATAGTATCCAAACTTATGACAATAGTGACACTCAATATTTTTTCTTAACTTAGATTTAGATCTAGATTTTTCTCGACCCTTCTCTGTACGACCATGGATGAATAAACCTTCAGCTTGATTCTCACTTCCTACAACTGACACTTTTTGTCTTAACTCCTTAGAATGTAAAGCTGATTTGACATCTTCTAAAGAGAGTGTATCTCTACCATAGAGCATACTATTAACAAAATTTTCAAAGGAAGGAGGTAATGAGCATAATAAGATAAGAGCTTGATCTTCTTCATTTATTCTAACATCAATATTTTTTAAATTCATGAGAATTTTATTGAGCTCATCTAAGTGGTCTTTAATTGGCGTACCTTCCTTCATGCGAAGGGTGAAGTGGCGCTGCTTCAAGTAGAGCTTGTTGGTTAGAGACTTTGTCATATACAAGCTCTCTAATTTGAGCCACAAACCGGCGGCGGTATCTTCATCGGCAACCTCCCGTAAAACTTCGTCGGTTAGACAAAGTTGTATGGCACTATGCGCCTTCATCTCGAGTTCTTCTTTTTCGTCCTCGTACATGGATTCCGGCAACTTGCCCTTACCGGACAAGACTTTCAACAAACCTTATTGCACCAAGAGAGCCCGCATTTTGATTCTCCACAAACTGAAACTATTTCTCCCGTCGAATTTCTCTACTTTGTACTTTGCCGAAGCCATCTCGAAACGCACAAGAAGATAACACTAGCTCTGATACCAGTTTGTTGAATCAGTAGGCTTCTAATGCAAGAGATGGCAAGTATAAAGAGAGACAAATAGCAATACAAGCTAATAGATTTAAAGAGGACAGCACACCAGTATTTAACGTGATTCGGTCAATGTGACCTACGTTCACGGAAGAAGACAGTAAGAGGAATCCACTAATCAAAAGGGGAGAATACAAGAGATTACAACTCTAATCTCACTCACCCAAGCCCAATGAAACTCAGCTCACTAGAGCTTAACAAAAGGAAGATAAATGGCAAGAGAAAGGAGAGGATAATACAATATTTGACAACTCTCTCTCTTCTCACTTTCTTGCTCTTCAAATCTCATGCAATGTGATGCATATTTATATGCAAAACTTCTAAACTCCTTTATCACTTCACCCCACACATACATCAAAATCATTGGGTGGTTAAGATCTTCATAAGGCAGCTATGATCTTCATAGGGTGGCTATTGATGTCTTTTAGGGTGGTTAGAGATTTTGTAGGATGACTAAGATTATGATTTAGTTTATTCATTTAAGATATATCAACAAAGCATCCAGTAAGTTAATTTTTCTATAATGCAATGAGTTTTTATTTTTCCGCAAATTGTTCTTTAATAATTGAAAGGTCTATGGTGCAGGGAGACACCACGTGCCCAAAAAATCATGACTTCTGGAAGGCGACCTATGGAGCAGTTTAACACCGAAACCCCCTCCTCCTGCGGAGCAGCACACCAAACGCTAAGAAACCACCACCGCCCCCCCCCCCCCCCCCCCCCCCCCCCCCCGCCCCCCCCCGCACGTGAAGCTTCCCGCTCCCGCGAAAAACCGCGTCGGCCACGACACGCTTCCAGCACGTGAGAGCTAACCAACAAAGCCCGCATTAACGTTTGCCAACGCTATAAAAACAGAGTCCCAAGGGGGCAAGGGCCGAGGCCGAGCTGGTCCGTGCCATTAAAGGGACTCCAACATCTCAAATTCTCAATCCAAGCAACAACAACTGCAGCAGCATCAATGGTCGTAGGGAAGGTGATGAGGTGGTCGCCGTGGGCCCCGTCGTCGAAGAGGAAGAAGAAGGAGAAGGAGACGTTCGAGGCGAGGGTGGCCGTGACGAGGCTCGACGGCCTGGCGCGGCCGATGTTCGGCGAGGGGGACACCGCGGCGGTGAGGATACGGTGGGGGAGACCGGCGAGGGGCGCCCACTCGTATTTCGGGAGAAAAAAGAGAGGGAAGGAGAGGGGCCGGGTCGCCGGGGAGGCGGCGGTCGGACCGACCGGGGTGGCAGAGTTCGGCGGGTTCGGGTACGTTTGTTGCGGGTCGGGTTCGGGTCCGGACCCGTTTGGGAATTGGCAGGTCTCCTTCTCTGTGTTACATGTGAGTAAGCCTAACCATTGACTTGTTCTTTAGGATTTTGGTTAGCCTAAGTTTATCTCTATCAATTGAAGATTTTGGGTGTGCTTTTGGAATTTGACTTTGTTGATGACTGGTCAAATTTAAAAAAGGGTGCGTGAGAATTGGTCAACATGCTGTATATGTTTTTGCCTAGCAAATAAGCTACTTTATGGCTAAGCACAAATCTAATTAGGCTTTTATTTAAGTTTTTGACATTTCAGCTTTGAACAAAATATGATTATCTTTGAACAAATATATTTCTGAGAAAATATTAAGCAAATAAGCTTCAACTTGCATTGACTCAGAAGTCACACAAATATGTCAAAGTCTGACAAATTTAACACAAATTATGCTTGATAATCTAGTGATTTAGCTGCAATGCAATCATGTATAGCAAAAAACTTTGACAAGTGAAACAGATGACAAACAAATAGGAGCAGAATTAAAATCAGTGATTTAAGGAGAGGTTATGTGATTGCCTTTCGAATGAGGTATCCTCAGTTCATTTCTTGTGTATAAACAAGAGCTTCCAAGCTTCTGAAGTTTTCTTTCTCCTTTCTTGTTGCTGAAGTATGTTTGAACTGCAGGGAACCAGAGATGAAGGGAAAGGGCACAAGGAGAAGAAGCTGGAAGAGATGGGAACCGAGACTGTAAACCTCGCAGACTGGCACCGGGCTTCGCTGTCACTGCAGCAGGACGGAGCAGTAGGAGAGAAGAAATCCCAACTCCAAGTTCAAAGGAAGCAGCTTTCCATCACATTGGTGAAGGATGGTTTGATTACTGAAGCTACACTTCATGTAAGTCCTCTGTTTGAGTCTATTCTTTCTTGCTTCCCATTCACAATAGGAACAAAAGTATTATCCAGTTTTCATCTGCACCAAGAAATTAAATTAAAGAACAATGGAAATGGAAATAGCTGCATTTTCAAATTTTGGAGATAATTCTGCTGCATTATCACTGTACTTACTAAAAAATTCAAATGTTGTAATACTGATATGATTATATTCATTGGATTTTCATAAATAATAGAAAAGTCAGAAACAAAAATTGTAATGACAGACTAAAACCAATGAAGCTAACTAAACAGAATGGCTCTGAATGCAGGTCAATGTAAGCTTTGTGGAGATAAAAACAACAGAGAGAACATCAGAAACACCGGTCCTGATCTCTAACGAGGAAAACAGAGAAGAAGGGGAAGCAACCGATGATTCATTTACGTATGACCCAGACAACTTGGAGTTAGCTAAGCTGTTCAAGTTAGCAGATCAAACAGAAAAGGTAGCTGAGTACAAGAGCAGGACTGGAAGAGCAAGCACAAGCAGCAGCAGCGCAAATGCAAGCAGCAGCAGCAGCGCGAGATCAAGTCCAGAGCAGCAGATTGGATCAGTTTCGAAGCATAGCTTTCTTCCTTGGGGGAAAAGAAGCAAGGTTGCTAGAAAAAGTGATGAAGACAAAGAAAGACGAAGCGGAGAGATTCAGCATTCTTCCAACAATAGCCCAGTATGTAACTAAACAACACCCTGACCTTTTTTAACTTTTGAAATTGGAAGTAATTTACTGATTTGTGTGTGCTGTTTCTCCTCACAGAAGACAGAATCAGCAGGATCCGGCCGAGAAGAGGACCCAATTGGTAGCTGGGAGAGCACAGAATTAATCAGCAGAGACCGGCAAACAAAGCTCAAATCTCAAACATTCTTCGCCTCCATTGATCAGCGTGATGAGAGTGCAGGCGGAGAAAGCGCCTGCACTGCACTTGTTGCTGTGATCACAGATGCACTCCACTCGAAAGGAGCTTACACCCCCACCAGGTCTGAGTTTGACACACACATCAGACAGGGATCCTCAGAGTGGCAAAAACTGTGCAATGATGCATCATACATAAATCGTTTCCCCAACAAGCACTTTGATCTCGACACTGTGCTAGAGGCAAAAATAAGACCTATATCAGTACTGCAAGAGAAATCATTCATCGGGTTTTTCCAACCAGAGAGCTTCCAGTCTCTGCGAGGGGCCATGTCCTTTGATGGTATATGGAATGAGATCACAAGCGATGTTGGCGCAGAACCAAGAATTTATATTGTGAGTTGGAACGACCACTTCTTTGTGCTTAAGGTGGACTCTGATGCTTATTATATCATTGACACATTGGGAGAACGATTGTTTGAAGGATGCACCAAGGCCTACATACTAAAGTTTGAGGACTCTGCCGAGATGTATAGACTATCAGAGAACAGCGAAGAAGGAGATGGAGATGAACTGATCTGCAAAGGAAAGGAGTGTTGCAGGGAGTTTATAAAGAGATTTCTCGCAGCTATACCATTGAGAGAGGAACTGGAGGTGGAAGAGAAGGGAATGGGAAATGCTAACACAGCACTCCATCAGAAGTTGCAAATAGAGTTCCATCTCACAGAGGCTTGTTCTAATGCGATTGTCGTTGATGATATAGATTGGTGGTGATGCAAGTAACTAATTTGAGACTAACATGGCGAATTTGTACTCTATTTCACACTTATAAGTGAAGTGACTAGCATGTCTATAATGTATGTAGAGGGTTACTCTCTGGAAGATTGATATTAATGTGGAGATTGAGACACAGTGAATACAGTTTATTTCTTGCCCAGGAAATTGTAAAATACTAGCATATCTTGATACTATCATTGTTACATTTAGTATCTTGATATAAAGTGTAATGACTTGTCCATTGAACCAACAAAATTCTTGATTGTCAAATAACCTAAACGAGGGTGTCGTTTCTCTTTAGTTTGATTTTGCCTCTCTTGGTACTGAGTATCAGTTAGATTTTGCATAGAGGAAACATTTACCATATAGCAACCTTATCTTTTATCAGGTTTCCAGAGTAATTATCTCCATTCACACATCAACTGCATTACCCTTCTTGTCACTCAAAAGTTTTGACCGCATCTCAAAATGGAACGCAAGATCGATCATCTGGTCAAGAAACAATGACTCAATAATTTCCTCATGATTCCATATCAAAATGTTTAACCATCAATGACGCAGGCAAGGTGTGGGGAGAGAGTGTAAAATCTTATTAATAGAATTTTTTAACTCATCGGAGAAGATAGAGCGGAGATTGGAGTTCAATGGTGCTTGTAGAAGCTCAACTCTCAACTGAAAACAGAGGGCCAGTTGACGGGGTGGTCGAACGGCCATGCACAGACGTGCACAAGAAATATTGCGGTCGACCGCCCAAAGGAAGTAGCAGCAGCAGAAGACGGTGATTGACCGCCTGATCAACCGACTGTAATGCCAAAGTTTTAACAAGTAGTTGGATATCTCTGTGTTTGCCTAGCGATCGACCAAGCGATCGACTGCAGCAAGGAGGCGGTCGACCGCTCAGTCCACCGAGACACATGATTTGCAGTTTTCTAATGCGATTTTGTGTTCGTTTCTGATCCGAATTCAGATCTATTGGTTTTCTATCTTCAGGGATTCTTTGGATATATAAAGAAGGGCATTATTCCCAACTATTATATCATGTAATTGATTAATAAGATCTCTCCTCCTTTCTGTCTCGAGGACATAGGCAATTGCCGAATCTCATTAAATTTTTGTGTTCTCACTTTCTTCCATTTGTTTATTCATTCATGCAATTGACGACTAGTCTCTGGTGCTGTTGCAATTATATGTTGCTTGGGTTCCTAGAATTTCGACAAAGTGGTATCAGCTTTTCGAGTTTCGACAGGGAGTTTTCATTCGAGTGGAGCAAATGACTTTAAAGACTCTGTCTACAGCTTTGTTTGAAAGTAAAGATCTGATCTTTCTTGTTTGAATTTGTTTTCACTAATCATTTTTTGCATTGCTTTGAGGAATCTACTGAGGAGATGGCCAGAGATAGTCAATCATCAGTGAAATTCGTGAGTCATCTTTTGACAAAAATTGTTGTCGTGAAGTTTGATGGCACAAACAATTTCGGGATGTGGAGTTGTGAAGTGATAAATGCCTTAACAACGCTAAACCTCGAAGACTCTACGTCTAGAAGAAAAGTCAAAGGAGACATATGAGAAGTATTGGGGCAAGATGAATCGGACGGTGCGGCGCGTCATTAGGTCTTTCTTGACACAAAATATCAAATATTATTTGGTGTATGAGACTTTCGCAAGGAAGATTTGGGAGATCCTAGAAATAAGTATCTGACGAAGAGAATCGAGACTCGATTACATCTAAAGAAGAGGCTTTACCGCTTTCAGTTGAAAAGATGACTCTCCATTGATGAACACATGAAAAACTACATGAAGCTTCTTCCTGACCTAGTTAATGTGGATGTGGCGATCGAAAAAAGAGGACAAGGTGTTGATTTTTTTGAATTCTCTTCCTAATGAAGAGTATGAGACCTTCGTCCTAAGCTTGATCAATGATAAACAATCACTTAACTATAGTGATGTATCAGCTGCTCTTGTGAGTTACGAAGTGAGGAGGAAGGATAAACAGTCTTCTTCCGAGAGTATTGTCACCCCCCGCTTCTCAAAATATGCTGGAGCGGAGAAGTAACGAGAGTCGGCGACGCATAGACGCAAGAATAATATCTCACGTATACGCGCTAAGCCTTAAGTAACCCGAACAAGTTATAAAGCTCTATTATAATAAATCAATATCACTGCAATATCTCATATAACCACCCACGCATGATAACAGATGAATACATGAAAGGAATGACAACTGAATCTGATATATATAGAGAATCAGAAAAGAACAAGAATGCAAGAGAGGCAAGAATACTGATAATTAGCGGATGAAAACTCCAAGCTTCTCTTAACGCATACAATCTCAATGAACACTTGGTCAACAAAACAAGCATCTTATATCAGGATACGCAAATCTATGAGAGTTAGAAAACTCCCAATAAGTGTATAAAATGAGAAAAAGATGCACGTGCATAAATAGTGTTTACAAATCACTAAACTAACATGAAACTACTGAATAATAGCAACATGTAATAAATAGTAAATAGAAGACATCACTGTATAATACCATGACAAAGGTATGAATGAAATATAGCTCATATCACTCTAAACGAACGACTGATGTTAAGAGATATAAAGCCTAGTATATGTCTCTAGTCTGCTTAGTTATTATTAACCTAACTAATGTGGTACTTAGTTGCGTCCCATACCACAACCATTATCTCACATATCAAATAATGTTATCGTTATTTTAATTATCTGCCAATGTAGTGTATGTATTTTGGAAGGGTAACGTGCATGTCCGATACCACGGTTTAATATTTCTGGCACTAAACCAGGACAGACCGCAAGGCCCTAATAACTGAAGACCACAACCCACGCAAAAGAATAATTGATGTGACGTCGTAGTCCAGGCATAGTCCTAATAACTGACAACTGAATAACTAGGTAGCCAGTACTATCTTGGTTCCCTATGGTGGAACCTACAACTCGGTATACCATCACAAGTCCTTCCAAAATACATGGCACACATTATCAGGCAATTATCCCGTTTCTCCGGGTTATAGTATGTTTTATTAACATGCAAACAATATAAGTTAAAGTGTAATAGTGACCTAATATCTCTAACAACTAATAATGTCAATAATAACTGACAACTGAAAACTACTATCTGACAATTGAATAACTGAAAACTAGTAATTGACATCTTAATACTAGAGATATAGAGTCACTAATCACAATAGTGTCTCTAATTACTGATAACTGGTACAAATATCTGACACCTACAATAAACTATGAACATATCATATGGTCACTATCACAATACATGTATATCCATAATTGAAAGGTGATAATAAAAAACTAGTCACAAAGTAAAGTCTACCGAATATCTTCAAAGTTAAATTAGATCAACAGATACTGAAATCATATCTAACGAGTGGAACATCATGAAACATAGAATGGTCTACATCTACTACTCAACACCGATAACTTATCCATACTCAAATAGTAAAATCAGAGGATAGAAATCGAAAATACTCAACATGAAAAGTGAATCATCAATACTCTGGCAACCTAACAAGTAGGTGAATCCATAAATAATTGCTCATAACAGTTCAAAATTGGTCTCATCGTACACATTAAAATCCAAGGTAGCATATTCACACATCAGATCGTAATTCAACTATTATACATCCCATCTAAATATCAATCAAAAAGCCAATGAAAAGAATATAAAGCTCAAGTCAACCTGAACCCTAAATAAGTTAATACCAATTCAAGTATCAAGTAAACAGTCTATTAATAAAGCAACGTTATATCTAACCCGTCCTCAATATGCAAAAGAGTTCATGTTAAAATAACCATCAAATAAATGTCCGATAATAATTCACATAAAATATGCTATCTATCCACAAACACAAACTAAGCCAATTACTAGATCGAGTCAAATCACAGTCTAAGGTATACAACTAGTCCTGAATCAAAAGTGGTAAACAACTATAGATGAAATGATACGAATAACTATACTAATAAAATAAGTCAAACCTCACATGAAATGATACGAGTAATTATACAAACACCCACTGACAATGGTAAATAAGTAATAACATAAAATCAAACAC
This sequence comes from Agave tequilana, assembly GCA_038442645.1. Lineage (NCBI taxonomy): Eukaryota > Viridiplantae > Streptophyta > Magnoliopsida > Asparagales > Asparagaceae > Agave > Agave tequilana. Next base: position 45,778 of record JAVJIF010013817.1, read on the forward strand.
TCATACGAAACGACTCGGTTCCGGGCCTGAATTACCATTTGGTCTGTACTGTACGAACCAGCTGGATCTTCTAATCGTCTCGTGTGTCAGTTTTTGAATCGCCTAGCGTATCGGCACTCTATGAATATAAATTCAGATCGGGTCTGGATTTTCTATTACTGGATTTGATCGCACAAGTGGGTCCAGGTGCTGCAATTGAAACACACACTCACATAAACTGAGGGGGAATTAACACACACACACACACACACATATACTCACACACACACCCCTAACATACATGCAAATACCTACAACTTCACATAATTGCACACATATAAATATATTTACAGAGAGAGAAAGGAAAGAGAAATCTGAGTTGCGAGAGGGGAACACCCTCGCTCACACTCACAGAGAATGGGAGGGAGAGATTAGGCTCGCCGTGGAGGTCAGTCAAAGGGCCTGCAAGATCACCCAAGAGAAGCGTGGAGGGGCTTGGGATTGGAGGGGCTCGGCCTGGCCAGAGGAAATGCTCAGCAAGGAGAGGAGTGTGGGCTCTGGCAATGGTGGAGGAGGTGGAGGTATGCTTGGCGCAGAGGGGGAAGAAGTGGGTGGCTTGCGCTGGTGGTTTTGCCGGTGGAGGCCGAGGTGGAGGGGGTAGCTCGGAGGCCACGGGCTTGGGTGGTGCATGGGGCTGAAGGAGGTGGTTGCACTGGAGATGGCTCCGGCCATGGGTGGTGGCGCTCAGTTGGGTTTAGAGGGGAGAAACGGCTATGGTCTCGGAGGAGACGGAGACCAACGTTGGGGTTGTGGCTGAGGAGGGTGGCGGCTGCAGCGTGGGTGCGTGGAGTTGCAGCAAGGAGAGAGAGCAGCATAAGTGAAAAAGAATGATGGAGAGCTCGACCTGGTGTTGTGCAGGCCAAGTTGGAGTTGGCGAAGCTCGACGAGGAGGAGCCCGTCGGCTTTGACAAAGCGGCGGGCTCCATCTATATGGTGGTGGACTGCAAAGGGGAAGAAGGAGGAGATGGGGATGCGCCGGCGGATGGGGGTAATGAAGGATTAAGATTAGGGTCAGTGTTTAGGGATAAGAGATATTATGTTAGAATTTATTTATATAGAAGATGTTATTGGGTTTGGGGTTTGGATTTGGGGGTTGTGAGTTTAGATAATGGTATAGGAATAAGAGAGAAAGTAATAAGAACCGTAATAATAATAATAGTACTAATAATAATAATTAGCAATAACAATAATAATAACAACAACAATGCTAATAATAATAGCACTAATAATAATAATAAATAACAATAATAATGAAATAATAATAATAACTGCTAATAATAATAATACTAACTATTAAAATAATAATAATAACAATAATAATGCTAATAATACATTAACAATGACAATAATAATAATAGTAATAATAATAATAATAGTAATAATAATAACAGTATTAATAATAATAATGATAACAATACATAATAATAACACTAATTACAATAATAATAACAACAACAATAATAACACTAATAATAATTAACAATAATCATAATAACAACAACAACAATAATATTAATAATAATAAACTAAAAATATTAATAATAAATAATAATCATAATAAAATAATAATAGTAACAATTACTACAAAAATAACAAATAATAATGGTAGTAATAGAAATTAATAATTAAAAATGTTAATAAATGATAATAGTAATAATATATAACTATATTAATATTTATATCTCAAAATAATTTGTATCGATAATAATAATGGTCATGAATCAAGTTAAATAATAATAATAAAATAATAATAAGTAAAGCAAAATAAATACTTAGAAAAATAAAAATATAGTATTATTAACTAGAGATACTATAAGTATATCAACAGAAGTATTAACAGTAAGATGCAGAAGTTTCAGTCGAAAAAGTAAAGGCAATCGTAGTAGATCGAAATCCATATAAGATTTCAGAAATCTGAAAAAGAACAAGTGTGCCTTCTGCAAAGAGTTAGGGCACTGCAAAATTAATTGTCCAATGATTAAAGATAAGGAGTCGAAGACTGAGAAGAATCTTACACAGGTGATTAGTACCCAATCAGTTAGTACTTCACAGGCGAGTGGATCGGACTCAAACTCAACGGTAGTCTCGTTCTCGGTCACTACTCCTACTATTGGTTAATCAGGTGATTCTGAGTGGATGCTAAATACAGGAGCTACCTATCATGTATGTCCCACTAGAGATTGATTTTCTAGATTTAAGAAGCTAAATGGATGTTCTTTTGTCATGAGTAATGATCGTCTATGTAACATGAAAGGGGTAGGTACGGACATTATCAAGATGTTTGATGGGATGGTGCGGGAATGGAAGGAAGTGATGTATGTACCTCAATTAGAAAGAAATCTTATCTCTGTTGGTGCCTTAGAAGTATTGAGTCTTGAAGTATCTATTAGAGATGGTATTCTCAAGATGACTAGAGGCTCGATGGTTATTTTGAAGGGTGTTAGAACTATACTACTTGAAGGGTAGTATGGTTATAAGATAAGTGGCAACTTCTACAAATACAGATGATGATTGCACCCGGCTTTGGGATGATGATTTTGCATAATAATTTGGTTGCCAATCTATTTTTAGCCATTTAAGATCCAAGTTCTTGTATTCTTTGAAATTTGAGCATGCCATATTGCAAATGAATTTTGCCTCTAAATTATTGTATTCTTTGAGGTTTTACAAGTAATAAGATGCTTAATTTTGGTGTGTGGATGAGTTTCTATTTCAACATGAAAGTATTTGGTGTGCAATGAAATTAATTGCTGAATTTACAAGCTTGTATCATTTTTTTTACTCAATTTCTCAGCTAAAAAAAGGATTGCGACCATGATCGTAGTCCTTATAGTGAGGATCGCGACGATGATCGTGAAGTTCTGCAAGTAATGAGTTGTTTGACTTTAGGTTGTGGTTGGTATTCTATTTTAATGTGAGAGTATTTAGTGTGTAATGACATCAATTGCTTAATTTACAAACTTATCGTGAATTTTTCTACTCAATTTCTTAGATAAAATAAGACTGCGACTATGATCGTGAAGTTCTGCAAGCAATGAGATATTTGATTTTGGGTTGTGGTTGGGATTTTATTTTAATGTGAGAGTATTTGGTGTGCAATGGCATTAATTACTAAATTTACAAACTTGTAAATTTTTCTGCTCAATATCTGAGTTAAAATAGGATTGGCTACATGGTCATGAAGTTCTGCAACTAATGAAATGTTTGATTTTGGGTTGTGCTTGAGATTTTGTTTTAATGCGGGACTATTTCGTGTGCAATGACATCAATTACTGAATTTACAAGCTTGTATCAATTTTTCTGCCCAATTTCTCAGTTAAAAAGAGGATTGTGATCATGATTGTAATATCCCCTAATCAATAATACTGTCTAAAATAAACTAAACATTTATTATGGATAACTTATATATATATATATATATATATATATATATATATATATATATATATATATATATATATATATATATATATATATAGTGAGTTGATCCCCTAAGAACGGTTCTCACGAATTCATGTGAGAACTTTCACGTGGGCCGTCGGATCTGATAGAGATCTAGTTTTATTTGATTTGATCTATCAGATCCGACGACCCACGTGAAAGTTCTCACATGAATCCGTGAGAACCGTTCTTAGGAGATCAGCTCCCTATATATATATATATATATATATATATATATATATATATATATATATATATATATTGATTTATGAACTCACCATTACTATTTTTAATACAATTTGAAATTAAAATCATTATTAGTGATAACTACTACCTTCCATTGTTATTCATTTATCATTATTCTTAATATTAGTACTATTTATCTCAATTGTGTTAGCAGGTTAAATAATTATTTCAAAAAAAATTCTATTATTAAATGTTATTAGTTTTTTATTATCATTTGTTAACCTTGATTACTACTAATTAAATTATGATTGTGCTAACATTATAAATTGTTTATTCTTATTATAAGCACCATTATAATCATTATTAATTATTATCACTATTATTATTACCATGATTATTGTTATTATTTTGTTTTCACTCCAAGCCCATCTTCCTTTTATTTTCCCCTTCACTCCATTTAAGCCCATACCCTATGTTACTCTTCCCCACATTTTTCCTTAGTTTTTCTTACTTTTTTTTACCTTAGCTCAAACACAAGCCCACCGCATGCATCTTCTTCTTTATTTAATTTCTTTTCTCCTTTTCATTCCTCCATCAAGACCAAGTTCAAACCCAAAGCCCCATGTCCTAACGACTAAATTCAAATCCTAACAACTAATCCTAATCACAACTAACTATCCTATAGTTATCTTAACTAATAAAATCCTAATCTAAGCTAATCCCCGTCCCTCTCTTCCTTTTATGTAAACAGGCTGCACCCTTTTCTTTCCTTTCTTTTCTTCCCTCATTCTTCTTGAAGCCGCCTGCATCCCCTCCATCATGACCCCACACCCTCGGCCTTCTCCCAAAGCTGTGTCGAACTCCGCGCGACTTGCCGAGCACCACCACCCATCAACCCTTGGAGCTGACGCGAGCTCCTGTCCATGCACCACTATCTCCCCAGACCAAGCTCCTCCCGCATAACCACCCGGACCATGGCCATCCTTCACCTCCAGCAAGCTCTATTGACGATCGTACCAGACCCCTCATGGTGCCGCGAGCCCCCTTGGCCGAGCTTCCCTCGTGCGTCCTCTCCGGCGAACCTCGTGAGCTTCACGGCGACCGATCCCCTCCGACGTCGAGATCCGGGACCGTGGCACCACCTGGCCAAACTCTGGTGAGCCTCCGTCATTGTCCAGCAGCCTCCGCCTCCTCCGCCGTTGACGACTGTGTCCACCCCAGGCCGTGAGTCTCTTCCTCTCTCTCTCTGTATATTTGCATGTTGTGTAATACCCCATTCTCGAAATATATACTTAGATGGGTATTCTGATTTCTCGATCGTATTTTTTGAATTTATTTCCGTATTTGCTTTTGTTTTATGATTACCTATAGATTGTTTTACTTTGGATATGGATTCGTGGACTCGGAGTCAACCCTACTCTGAACTGGGAACCTGATCCTAGTATATTGCTCGATTTGGTCTTTTTGATAGTCAGATTTGATCGATTTTAGTTTCAAACATCATTTTTTAATATTTTAGATTTTTATGATCTTCTGAAATTTTTCAAATTAAATTATAAAATCTTCAAAATCAGTGTCGACAGTATCGCTGGCCAATTCCAGGATTTTTAACTTACAATCAAAGTTGAATTTCTGAAAATCGCTCTTAGAATCACATTTTCTATCTAAACTCATTTTTGGGGATTTTTCAGAATCTCTCGAAGTTTGACTGGATTTGGTGTCGACCGGTATAGCCGGAAGATTTCAAGATTTTTATTTTAAAAATGGGATTTAATTTCTTAAATATGATTTCACCATATACCTTAAAATAATATTTACTATTTTTGAGAATTTTTTGAGAGCTTTCCGGATTAATCCAATTTTCTGACATTTTAGTGTTTTTGAGATTTTCCCAGATTTGGAGTTTTATCTCTATATTTTCTTTTCTTTCTTTTTTTTTCTTCCTCAATTTTTCTCATCCACTTCTTTTTTCCCCCCTTTTCCCTCTTTTCCTTTTCTTTTATTACCAAATTTTCTCCACCACAACCAACCCCAAAATACCTCCTTCCCTCTCTCCTTATCTCTTCCTTTTTCTTTTCATTTTTCTTTTTCTTCCTTCTTCCCCTGGCGATGACAGCGCCTTCTCCTCCACCCTCTCAAATTCTCCTTCTCTCCCTCCCAATTCCCTCTCTCTCTTCCACTAAATTCTCTCTCACACTTTCAATTTCTCTCTCTAACTTAATTTCTCTCCCCCTTACTCCAATCTCTTCCTCTCTCCACTTCAGGCCGCCGCCACCACCGGTAGTGCCACTCTTGGCCGGTGAGCCACTCCCCGGTGCGGCCAGCTCCGGCGCCTCCCATCTCCTCCTCCTCCTCCAAGATCACCACCACCCACCACCACTTCCTCCTCCTTCTTCAATTAACCACCAAATTCACCACCTCCTCCACCCAATTCTTCCACTAATCTCACCACCCAACACCCTCTACTACTCCTCCTTCCATCTTCCCCAATTACACCATCCCCACCATCACCTAAAAACACCACCACCAAAATCACCATCATTATCACCATCTCCACCCCTCAAACCCAATACCCCTTCACCTCAGTGGCTCATGGCCAGTGGCTGGCCCGCCGCCAGTGACTGGCCGGCGCACCGCCAAGGCCCATGGCCAGGCCCAGGCTGTGTCCCTCCCCTGCTAGCATGACCCCTCCTCTTCTTTCTCCTGTTCTCTCTCTCCCCTCTCTCTTAGTCTCTTCTCACTTATTTCTCTCTCTAGTTCTCTCGGTCTCTAAAATTATTATATAAATATTTATATATTTTAATATATTTTGGTGGCGTGCGTACGTTTTTTGGACTCCGGGATTTTACGGTATTTCCTGTAATTTTTAGGCGAGTGTCCTTGCCTCGTTTTACGTTTTCTCGCTTCGTCGGGTCGACATGTATTTTGTTTTGTATTTGAGTTTGTATTCTTATTTTATATTAGCTTATACCCTTGTATTTGTATGTGGTCGAGTGCCCAGGATTGTACATGTATATGCATGTGAAGAATGTTTGTACTAAGGTAGTTTAATTCATGTACATGTACTATGCCTGCGATGTTACTCACTACTGCCTTATTACGTGCGTGTGACTGACATTAACACTTTTGCAGGTACTATACCCAGCCTCCGGGCTGCGTTCAGCCTCCGGGCTTTCTATACCTAACTTTCGGTTTGCGTTTAGCCTCCGGGCTTTACACTCAGCCTCTGGGCTTCATCACTCCACGGTAGCTTAGATATTATCATGTTTATATGCTTGCTCGTGTGGTACTAATATCTCATGCAGGTACTCTTATATCGACTCTGGGTTTCTGCCTACTCCTGGGATGGTTATCCAATTAGTTTTAGGCATTGCACCCTTATGGATTTCGTGATAGCTATCGAGAGTGCGCCTAGACCTCGAGCATACTCTAGCCCTCAGTGTAACGCCTCGATCCCGCAGGTACGGGGACGTTATGGCGACGTACATACGCGAGATGAAAATACCCTCACGCGTAAGTTAGCCTCAGTACAGGACATAGCCACCATATACACACGGGTTCCAGCAAGAAATAAGTACAAGAATACCTACAGAAAGGGGTTAGGGATCATAACAGATATAAAAACAGGGATAAATGAGATAACAGAAATAAATCACCAAGATACCTATAAAGAGTCTCGATGAGGAATCTCCTATGTGACTCCAAGGCACTATCTGATAATACGGTAGCTCGGATCTCCAACCTGGGCACGCAAACCCAGGGTCGTCAGAAAGCGACCTAGTGAGTGATAAAATGAAGGAGGAGATAGTAATATATAGTATAGTAATACAAACACAATACTAATATATAATACATGATGTTGTAATAGTGATACTATATAATAAGTATATAAGTAGCAGTGGAAATATATAGACATGTTATCTTTTAATAACATCACTACCTAGCCGGTTATCATCGGTTCATGTCTATAGTCGTATTCAGTTTATATAATCAGTACTGTTGCTAGTGGTGACGTGATAGAAAGGACCATGCTAGTGGTGACGTGATAGAAGTGAACATGCAGATGGGCATATGCAAGATAACCATAATGTGGTGTTGTGCATAGACAATAATGATGTCTGCAAGGTATACAGAAAACAGAATATATGTAATGCAGTGTATACTTGTACATTAGGAGCATATGCAAACACAGAAAACAGAAGATATGCAATGCAGTGTATACTCAGTATACATGTAACATGATAGCGGATAAATGATCAGGAACGGTAACAAGTACAACTAAACAATAGTATACAGGTATCAGGCACGTCATGATATTTATACAATAGTAGCAATCAGTACCACCTGGTATTTTAATCAATCTCTTCCAGTGTCCCATACCACTGGCAGTTCATACTGGAGCCCGCACTCCAGTCGAACCCATCCGACATGGCCTACGGGTACCATTATCCAAACGAGAGAATGAGCAAATAACAAGTGTTCCCGACGTCACTATTGTGTATACTGTTTTCTCATGTTAATTGGAAACACATGGTCGAGGAGCTCTTATCGGGTGGGTGTATCCCGTGCATACCCGGGACAACGGCCTTATCAGATCCCTGGCTGCTGAGACCAGGGCCAGCCCGCTAGGGCTGTAACATGTAACGGGAATCTCAATGAGCTAAAACATAACGGGAAACGGGAGCTCATGAGTAACAGATGGTAGCCAGCACTACCCCATCCCCTGCAGTGGGACGAACAATGGATTCAGACATCCACCCGATATGATCTAATCAACCGTCAAGTCTTCCATGTCCCCAAGTTATCTTTATTATCTTTCACTATATAGTATATCAGGAACAAGTATAGGATATGGTACATGTAATACAATAACATGACATGAGCTCTGTTGATAGCACAAAACACGATAACGGGAAACGGGAACAATAGATGTGGGATTCCACATATCGCATATCAACAACTCATGTATCCAGTAACGGGAATATAATATCAGTACCAGGAAACAAGTATATAACAGGAATACGGGGATAACATGGAACAATAATACATGTAATATGAACGGGGAGATATATGTCAAGAATAAAGAAACCATACATGCGTTTGTAACGGTGATATGCCGAGAATCCATGTAACGATGATCACAATAATATGACATGCGGAGTCCGTGCATTGCTATATCCGTATACCAGTGGAACATATATGTGTAGCAATACTCCTTGTAATATCTCAGTGATAGTACAAGTAATGTAATAACAGTGATCAGTGTCTACTCTAATACCATGTCCAGTGACCTTACAGTATCCGTATAATGATGATATTAGTGCATGACCTAACGGTGTCTAGCTGTAACGCCCCAGTCCCGCAGGTATGGGGACGTTATGGCGACGTACATACGCAGGGCGAAAAACCCTCACGTACACACGCTAAGCCTCAGTACAGTAAATAACCTCCATATAGACATGAGTTCCAGCATGAAATAAGTACAAGAATACCTGCAGAAAGAGGTCAGCGATCATAGCAGATATGAAAAATGAGGACAAATAAGATAACAGAAATAAATCAACAAGATACCTATGAATGATCTCGATGAGGAATCTCCTATGTAACTCCAAGGCACTATCTGATAATACGGTAGCTCGGATCTCCAACCTGGGCATGCAAACCCAGGGTCGTCAGAAAGCGACCTAGTGAGTGATAAAGTGAAGGAGACAGTAATATGTACAATAGTAATACAAGTACGATAATAATATATAGGACATGGGGTTGGACAAGTGATCCCATATAATAAGGATATATAAACAGTAGAAAGAGATGAACATGGAAGCAGTGCAAATATATAAACAGGTCAACTTTTAATACCATCACTATCTAGCCGGTTATCGTTGGGTCATCGTATAATGTAATCAAGTGGTGACGATTGTACATGCTAGGGGTGATGTGATAGCAGTGAACATGCAGATGGGCATATGTTACCTAACCAGTATACGGTGTGATGCATAGACAGAAATGATGTATGCAAGGTATACAGAAAATAGAATATATGCACCTATGCATGTATCATATGCTACTACAGAAAATATAACATGTACCAGGTAAAGGGACAAGTATCCATGGAACATGATATCAAATAGATGATCAGGAACAGTAACAAGTACAACTAAACATTAGGAAACATGTATCAGGCAAGGAACAGCAACAAGTAGTAAGCATGTATCAGGCAAGTCATGTTATTTATACAATAGTAGAAATCAGTACCACCTGTTATTATAATCAATCTCTTCCAGTGTCTCATCCCACTGGCAGTTCATACTGGAGCCCGCACTCCAGTCGAACCCATCCGGACATGGCCTACGGGTACCATTATCCAAACGAGAGAGTGACCACATAACAAGTGTTCCCGACGTCACTATTGTGTATTCTGTTTTATTATGTTAATTGAAAACCCATGTCAATGAGTTCTTATCGGGTAGGTATATCCCGTGCATACCCGAGATCACGGCCTTAAACAAACCCTGGTTGCTGAGACCAGGGCCCTCCGCTAAGAGGGAGCATGAATCAAGTAACGAGAGCTCATGGAGCAATTGGTAGGTAGCACTACCGTCCCCTGCAGTGGGAGAACAATATGGATCCAGTACATCACCCGATAAGATCTAATCAACTGTCGAGTCTCCCCCATACCCCAGTTAGCTTTATGATCTGATATATCAAGTATACAATGTAACAAGAACAAATACAGTACATGATACGGGTAACATGGTAACTGGACCTGAGCTCTGTTGATAGCATAGAACAATATAACGGGAAACGAGATCAATATAACGGGAACAATATAACGGAAAACGGGAACAATAGATGTAAGAGTCCACAAATCGCATATCAATAGCTCTCATGTCCAGTAACGGGACTATCCATATCAGTAACAGGAAACAATCATATAACATGAATACGGTAATATGGAACAAGAATACATGTAATAGGAACGGAGAATCATATGACAAGAATAGAGAAACCATATATGTATGTGTAGCAGAGATATAGAAACATGACATGCATGTGTAACAGTAATCAGTGTATTCCATGTAATGATGATAACTCTAATATGACATGTGGTAAACCGTGCATTGGTATGCGGTAGCCAGTGCATTGGTCTGTAGCAAGAATCCGTGTAAGACATAGGTATATCACTAACATGTCCTAACAGTGGTCCGTGTATAATGTCCAAGTATGTCCAGTGAATAATTACTAGTTACTGTCTTTTATTCATAATCAAGATATACCAATCAATGTTACTAAACAATGTAAAATATAATTTATAAAAGAAAAACACTCACCAACTAGTCATGGGGGTAGCTCTCTTTCCCACGATCGCAACGGATTCAGAATCGCCCAAATCGGAGTCCGGATGCTCTCGATATCGCCCGAAGATGAAAAGGAATAAAATGGGGTTAAATATGTAATAAAATTATTGAAATGCAATTAAGAAATAATAACATGGGTTTTTCTAAAAATGTACCTTTATTGGGCCGGGTTGAAGTGCAAACGGGTCGGGTTTGAGTTAAACCCAAACCCGAACCCAATTGGGTTTTTCACCCAACAGAGCAACAGCAGCAGCAGCCGTGTGCTGCTGCTGCCGTCGCCCGGCCGCCCGGCCGCCCGACCGGCGCGGCCACCTCGCCGGCGCCGCTGCCCCGCCGGCGCCGGCGCCGGCGCCGGCGCCGCTCCGGCGCCCAAGGCCGCCGGGGGTCCCCACCGCGAGAGAGATGAGGGAGAGGAAGAGAGGGTGGGGGCTGGCGCCCCCCACCACCCATGCCGCCGGCGCCCGGCCGGCCTCCCACGCCGCCGGGGCCCGGTCAACCTGCCACGCCGCCGACGTCCGACCGGTCTCCCATGCCGCCGGCGCCCGGCCGCCCGGCCTCCCACGCTGCCGACGTTCACCAGAGAGAGAGAGCAGGGGAAAGTGAGGGAGAGAGAAGAAATGAGAGAGGAGAGAGAGAGAGAGAGAGAGAAGAGAGAGAGAGAAAAGGGTTATGGAGAGAGAGAGAGAGGGAGGTGGTATAAAGAAGGGAAGGGCGGTGGGATTTTTAATGGGGTCGCTGGATTGACAAAGGCGGTGGGAGAGGAAGCTTGGAGAAGAAGGAAGAAGGAAAAAGAAAAGAAAGGGAAAAGATTTAAATAAAATAATATCTTATTATTATAAGATTGGCCCAACATTCGACCCACTCCAAATGGTGCCCAAAAATTTCAAAAAATAGAGAATATTATCCTGAGACGTAATATGAAAACGGTTTGAAGAAATTCAATCCGGTTTGCAAATTAAAAATCTCGGAGTGTCTCGCCGATACTAGGCGACACTGAGTTGGCCGGATTTTCGATAAATTCGGAAAAATCCCCAAAAATACCCAAACATAGCTTATGTGATTCTAAGACATAAGGTGAAAGCCAATTCTCAAAATTCTACTCCGTTTGTGAAATAAAAATCGGAAGGCCGGTTATCGGTATCGGTCGACACCGACTACGGAGATTTTCCAAAATAATTCAGAAAATTTCCAGAAAATCCTTAAAAATCTTAAATATTAGAAAATGATTTTTGAAACTAAAATCGGCTCAATTGGACTACCACGGAGATCAAATCAATTTGTACGTCGTATCGCGTACCGATACGGTGATACGTACACCGGGAAGCAAGAGGTTTCATTTCTCCCCACCTTACAAAAATTGCGCCCTCGCAATTTCTATTCAGGTGTGAGAACAAGATTTCCAACCCAAAGTCTAAAGGTGACGGGTCCACGACACTTCCGTTGCGCACTCTGCTATCTAGAAGGAACCCGGGATGGAGAAGTATGGTAGTGAACTAATCCGAACGGATGGGAAGCAAAACGATACAAGGAAAGCGAGAAGGAAATTGGATGTTCTGGTTGACAACTGGAAGGAAGGAAGGAATATAAGCGAGTCAAGGAATGAATCGTCAAGGTCATGGTATTCTTGTACTTGTTGCTGGAATCCCAAATTCAGATACATACCAGTTAATCTGAACCTGATTGTACTGTTGGTAAGAGCCCGAGGATTGACCCAGGTGGTTACCCACACCAGGAGTGAATCTAAGCTCTGATACCACTCTGTAACGCCCCAGTCCCGCAGGTACGGGGACGTTATGGCGACGTACATACGCAGGGCGGAAAACCCTCACGTACGTACGCTAAGCCTCAGTACAGTAAATAATCTCTATATAGACATGAGTTCCAGCATGAAATAAGTACAAGAATACCTGCAGAAAGAGGTCAGCGATCATAGCAGATATGAAAAATGAGGACAAATAAGATAACAGAAATAAATCAACAAGATACTATGAATGATCTCGATGAGGAATCTCCTATGTAACTCCAAGGCACAATCTGATAATACGGTAGCTCGGATCTCCAACCTGGGCATACAAACCCAGGGTCGTCAGAAAGCGACCTAGTGAGTGATAAAATGAAGGAGGCAGTAATATGTACAATAGTAATACAAGTACGATAATAATATATAGGACATGGGGTTGGACAAGTGATCCCATATAATAAGGATATATAAACAGTAGAAAGAGATGAACATGGAAGCAGTGCAAATATATAAACAGGTCAACTTTTAATACCATCACTATCTAGCCGGTTATCGTTGGGTCATCGTATAATGTGATCAAGTGGTGACGATTGTACATGCTAGGGGTGATGTGATAGCAGTGAACATGCAGATGGGCATATGTTACCTAACAAGTATACGGTGTGATGCATAGACAGAAATTATGTATGCAAGGTATACAGAAAATAGAATATATGCACCTATGCATGTATCGTATGCTACTACAGAAAATATAACATGTACCAGGTAAAGGGACAAGTATCCATGGAACATGATATCGAATAGATGATCAGGAACAGTAACAAGTACAACTAAACATTAGGAAACATGTATCAGGCAAGGAACAGTAACAAGTAGTAAGCATGTATCAGGCAAGTCATGTTATTTAAACAATAGTAGCAATCAGTACCACCTGGTATTATAATCAATCTCTTCCAGTGTCCCATACCACTGGCAGTTTATACTGGAGCCCGCACTCCAGTCGAACCCATCCGGACATGGCCTACGGGTACCATTATCCAAACGAGAGAGTGACCACATAACAAGTGTTCCCGACGTTACTATTGTGTATTCTGTTTTATTATGTTAATTGAAAACCCATGGTCGAGGAGTTCTTATCGGCTAGGTGTATCCCGTGCATACCTGGGATCACGGCCTTAAAGAAACCCCTGGCTGCTTAGAACAGGGCCCTCCGCTAAGAGGGGAGCATGAATCAAGTAACGAGAGCTCATGGAGCAATTGGTAGGTAGCACTACCGTCCCTGCAGTGGGAGAACAATATGGATCCAGTACATCACCTGATAAGATCTAATCAACCGTCGAGTCTCCCCCATACCCCAGTTAGCTTTATGGTCTGATATATCAAGTATACAATGTAACAAGAACAAATACAGTACATGATACGGGTAACATGGCAACTGGACCTGAGCTCTGTTGATAGCATAGAACAATATAACGGGAAACGGGATCAATATAACGGGAACAATATAACGGAAAAAGGGAACAATAGATGTAAGAGAGCACTGCAGAGAGCACAATCCTCTCTGCAGAGCGCGTGCGCATGCACGCATGCTAGCAGCATGCGTGCGATGGCCATCCTTGTGAGCGGGCAACAGCTGCCGGCCACCATGAGCCGGCGGCTACAAGGCAAATTTTTTTTTTTTTGGAGCTAAGGTTTCCTTAATTTGGGATTGTGAAATTGAATAGGATTAAATTTTTGATATAGATACAAAACTTAAATCTAATAAGGAAACTTATTTAATCTATTCTTAGTTGTTCTTACATTAAAGCTAATTGGGTTTTATCCAGTTTATTTAAACCCGGTCCAATAAGAAAGGAAACCAATAACTAACCATTGCGGGTCGGGTCTAATTCAGACCCGATAAGCACTGCAGACCCGTTTTGTCAATAGAAACTTTAATTAGCCGTTACGGGCTCATACGACCTCTGTTTTGGGCATGTAAACAGCCGTTTCGAAGCTCTTGACGAGCACTACAGTATTACAGGAACTATACATGATAAAACAGTAGTTAGTTGACATAAAGAAGGCATTGAAGTGTTTGTTTATCATGGTTATGTGTACCCTTACATGCTTCCGCTTTATCATCAATATTTTATTGCTTATATTGTCTTGCATGATGAATATTGGTGTTTATTACAGTTAATAACACAGATAAAGATATATACATGTTCAAGCTAAAGAATTTATAAAAGAGCTTATTTAATTGCGTATGTAGTTCATGCGGACAATAGCCGGCCCAAAGGAAGACTATTGTTTGGCTGAATTATGTACGGCGTCGGATACTTGATGTGGGTAATGCAAGTGGGAGAACCTTGATGTGTGGTAATCGGCCCAAAGGAAGGTTGTCACACTATTGACCCATATTGCATTACCCTCATCAACTAGTCCGATGGCGGAACAAGAATATAGATGCATAAATTTGTATGGCCCATGCGTGTGGCAATCGGCCTAAAGGAAGGTTGTCATTATGGCCAGGTCATTACATATATTATATGGCCAATATAGATTACTTAAACTTTAGGACCAATTCTATAAAGTGACAGTCGGCCCAAAGGAAGGCTGTTCTCTTACATAGGACCTAGACTTTAGGATATCTATATTGAGCCAGTACAGTGTTGGCATATAGAGACACAACTTGTTCTGAAAGTTTAACCGGTAGCTCTATCGGTTAACTGGTTGCATTTTCTGAAATTCATTTTTTTATGGCTATTACAGTAGAATTTTATTAAATGCAATGTTTATGTTAAACTGATGAGAAATTGTACATTTATGTAGTTTAAATTGAATGGTACAAACTTTAAGAAGTGGTAAGACCACGTAAATGATCGTTCTTGAATTCATGCACCTAGAGTACACCTTAAAGATTGATGGATCTCTACTATCACTAATAAAAGTTCAGTAAAGAAAAGGTAAATTATGGTAAGTGGGAGAGATCTTACAAGAGGTGTCTTGTAACGCCCCGATCCGGAGGGTACGGAGACGTTACTGCGACGTATATATGCAGGTCAGAAATACCCTAACGTATATACGCTAAGCATCAATACAGGCAGGGGTCAGAGTACGGAAGCATAGTGGTAATATACAATCCAGCAATAATAACACCAGTACACAGTTATCACAAGGCATGATATAATATCTGAAGAATATATGATCACTAAGAGGCACAAAAGTAGGATGCACAATATGAAATACTGGAAAGTACTCACGAGTAGCACGATGGGAATCTCGCGAGTCGGTCAAGGGGAAGCTGGAAGAAGGAGGGTCCAGATAGGTAATTGCTAACCACGCTCCCGCTGCGCACTCTGATCAGGTACAGCAAGGCCGCCACGGTCCAGACTCTAGGATCTGGACATGAGAATCCAGGGTTGTTAGCAACCCCAGCGAGTACAAAGAATAAAGCCAGATGGCGTGCATAAGAGGCACACGTGTACATGATCAAGTGATGTGGTCCAGGCATGCAGGTACAGGAAGTGACAAGTAATAAAAGGAAAATGACAGTAAATCCGAGATCAAGTAAATACATGTATATAAGTAAATCTGAATCGGAAAGCATGCATGAAATACGGTGTAGAGAGTATAGTAACATAATCATGCGACATATATGGAAAATATGTGATAAATACACTAAACATACGATAAATAAGTATGGACAATTCAAATTGTATAAGCTCGGATTATGGATTCATGGGGTGATACGTCAAGGGGGCAATCCAAACAAGGAAACCCTCATCTATATACCACATATCCGATATCACCATCATCTGAATTTATACAACTTGAGTTGCCCTCAGAGTAACAGAACTAAGGTGTGTCAGTAATAATCCTTGTGCCACATATATCATGTCATAATGCATGGTGTCAACTCAGAACATAATACTGTAACTGGAGAATATAAAAGTATAGCTTTTTAATTAATCCAGTAATAATAATCAGTACCATCTGATATTTTAATTGCCTCCCTACCAGTGTCTCACATCACTGATAGTCCATACTAGAGTTCGCACTCTGTAGAACTTACCCGGGTCTGATATGTGAGTATCAGGACCCGAACAAAGGAGAAACCAAATATCACATGTTCCTAACACTACTACTGTTTGGTTGTTTTATGTTATTCATCCGATTCATATGCTTTTGTATGTGCTAACCGGCACACATACATCCACTTATGAATAAGACGAGTTATTATTTAGAAACTGATAAATCTGATGGCTCATATTTATAGTGGGTCCCATCTCAGCTAGGGACTATGCTCAGGAGTACAGGCTACTGCTTCCGGGGACTTATCATTACGCGCCCCACACGACACTTCAGATTCAGGCTACTGCTTCCGGGGACTTATCATTACGCGCCCCACACGACACTTCAGATACCATTATAAATATGACATCAACCGGTGTCCATCAGTTTCCCCAACCCAGTGAAAGTTGAGTATTTTATTATATATGTTGCCCAAAGATAATGTCCACAAGTGTATACAGTATAATCATGATTATCCAACTACAGGGGTTAACAGGAGTGTAATATCAGGAGTATAATATCAGGAGTCACCCTTTTTCAGGGGTTCAGGAGTACAGGAGCTCAGGAGATACAGGAGTACAGGAGATACAGGAGTGCCAGATGTCTGGTCACATAATAATCATGAATATGCCAGGTAATACAGGTGCCATGTGTCATGTATATCATGACAAGTATCAGTGTTATATATCAGGTGGCAAGTATAGCATGTCATAAATCAGGTGGCAAGCATAGTATGTCAAATACCGTGTAATATATCATATGGCAAGTATAGCATGTCAAATAACGGTGTCCGGTGTCATGTGTCAAATATAGCCTGGCAAGTACTGGTCTCAAGTATCATATGTCAAATGTAGCATGACAAATACTGGTGTCATATATCATGGGTCAAATATAGCAAGGCAAATACCGGTGTCAGGTACCATATGTCAAATGTAGCATGATAAGTACTGGTGTCATATATCGGGGTCAGGTATAGCATGGCAAGTACAGGTATCGGGTATCACCTATCACATATAGCATGGTAAGTACTAGAGTCATATATCGTGTATCAACTATAACATGGCAGGTACTAGTGGTCCGGTATTATGTACAAATATAGCATGGCAAACATCGGTGTAACATGTCAGTGTCGGTGATACACATATCATCTCCCACATCATGTATAAAAGCTGGATAACAGTTGTTAGACATGGAACATGGAATATCAAAAGGACTGTTACTAGCATAATGATAAAATAAATGCATGTTAAAATAACTATACTCGCCTCAATACCGGAAAACCGCGAGAAATCCCGAAACACCAGAAACCCGTGCACAACACCAATCCATGTATTAAATATATTTTATTATTATTTTTAGAGAGAGAAAGAGGAGAGAGAAAGAGTGGACATCTAGAGAGAGAAAGGGATGAGAGAGAAAGAGAAAGGGGGAGAGAAAAATATGGAGAGAGAGAGAGAGAGTGCTTGCAGTGAGAGAGAGAATGAGATGAGAGAGAGAGAGAGAGAGAGAGAACAAGAGAGAGAGAGAGAGAGAGATGAGAGAGAGAGAGAGAGAGAGAGGAGGGGGCTGCTCACGCAGCCCCTTGATCAAAGAGGGGCCCACGGCCTCGTGGGCCCGGGGTGCACCTGGCCGGCCTCTGCCGGCCAGGAAGCCGGCCGCCGGCGGCCCTGGCCGCCGGCGGCACCCAACAGAGAAGAAGGGGGGGAGTGAGTGGGGAGGCTGCCCCCTCCCCTGGCTCACACCAGCCCAGGCCAGCGGCCTGGGCTGGTCGCTGGCGCCCCCTGGCTGCGGCCAGGGGGGGCGCAGTGCCCTGCGCCGGCCGCCGTGGCCGGCGCAGGCCGGGGTGGCCTCCGGCCACCCCCAAAAGAGAGGGGAAAGGGAGGGGGCTGCTGCCCCCTCCAGGCCCGCGCACAGGGGGCCTCCTGGCCCCCTGGCCGCGCCCAGCCGCCGGCGGCGCTCGGCCCCCCACCGGGGCGCCGGAGGAGAGGAGAGGTGGTCGGGTCGGGCTCCAGCAGAACAGGGGAGGAAGAGGGAAAAAGAAAAAGAAAAAGGAAAAAGAAAAAAAAGAAATTGTTGATTAAAAGGATGGGGGAGAATAGGGTTTATTTAAAAAATGGGGATTGATGTGATGGGGGTGGGTGCTGATGTGATTGGTTGATGGGGATGTCAGGTTGACTTGGAAAGGGGAAAGGAAAAGAAATGGAGAAAGAGAGAGAAAGAAATAATATTATTAAAATAGGGTAAAAATTTGACTGTTTCAGAATCGTTCCGAAAAATTCTCAAAAATAGAAAATAATATTTTAAGATGCTCGGTGAAATCGGATTCGAGAAATTCAATGTAGATTTCAAATTAAAAATCCTAAAATCTTCCGGCGGTACCGGTCGACACCAAAACCGGTGGATTTTCGATAAATTCTGAAAAATCTCGAAAAATGAATTTAGGTAGAAAATGAAATTCTAAGAAATAAACTGAAAGCCATTTTTGAAAATTCAATCGCATTTGAAAACTAAAAATCCTGGAATCAGTCAGCGATACCGACCGACACCAGTTTTGAAGATTTTGCAAATAATTCTGAAAAATTCCAGAAAATCATGAAAAATCCAAAATGTTGGAAAACGATGTTTAAAACTAAAATCGGTCAAATCAGATTAGCAGAAAGGCCAAATCGAGCGAAGCACTAGGTTCGGGCCCCCAGTTCAGACTAGGGCTGACTCCGAGTCCACGAATCCAAATCCAACACAAAACGATCACACTAATAATCATAAAACAAAAACAAATACAAGATAAATCAAAGAAATATGTTAGAAAATTCAGAATACGTATCTACGTACGCATTCCAGGAACGGGGTGTTACATGTCTAATGGTCATAAAGTACACTATTCCTATAACTATTAAAAGTGCTATGCCCGATAAAGTCAGTGCTCACTTAGCATTCCGGGTAAACTAATAAGAAAAGGAAAGTGAAACTAAAGGGAGGAACATAAACATCACTACAGTGGCTGATCCTAAGTGGCAAAAGTGCAGAAAAAATAGCCTAAGGTCATTGCATATTTTTTTTGTAAGAAAGTAAGCCACCTCAAGTAGGAATGCATAAAGTATCAGAAATGGCTATTTAACGGGTATATCTCATATTTATGTTTGTTTTGAGATTAATTTAGTTTTAGTGCCACTTTATAAATTATGATAGATAATTCACATAAGCAATTCAATACGGAACTTCCAAACCCAAAAGAGGCCCAGCCCAGCTGAGCGATACGTATACATGGGTGATGGAAATAAAGTTGCAATTAAAGCTATTAGAGTTTGTGGGCTTAAATTAGATTCTGATTTTATTTTAGATTTAGATGAGACTTTATATGTACCGTCTTTTAGGCGGAATCATATTTCTATTTCATTTGTTAGACAGATCTAGTTTTACTGTCACTCTTGATAATGAAATGCTTAGTCTACTTTCCAAACCTAAAGCTATTGGTACTAGAATTCTGATTGATGGCTATATAAATTGAAACTTCATGCTTTATATACTGAATCTCTATGTGTGAATAGCTTAGGCATTAAGCGAAAATTAATTAAAGAAACATTAGGAAGTTAGGTACTAAACAGAGTTCAGGATGCCTTAAATTTGGTGTATATATAGACATTTGTGGTTTATTCCCTACAGCTTCTTGGAATGGTCATGAATATTTCATCACTTTTACAGACAATTACTCTCGTTATGGGTACCTATACTTGTTCTATGAGAAATTCCAATCATTGGACATGTTTAAAGCCATTAGATCTGATCATGGTGGTGAGTACTATGACAGATATGACGAATCAGGTAAATGTCCAGAATCATTTGTCAATTTCTGAAAGAGTGATATTATCGCTTAGTACACCATATCAGGGACACCTCGTCAAAATGGTATTACTGAGAGATAAAATCATACACTAAAGGATATGGTTGGGAGTATGATAGCTCACACCACTCTACCAAAGTCATTATATATTGAAGCCTTAAAAATGATTGTCACCTCCTTAATAGAATACCTAGCAAAACAGTAACTAAAACCCCGTATGAGTTATGGACTGGGAAATCTCTCAGTATTAGGCATCTAGATGTTTGGGGTTGTCCAGCGGAAGCTCGGCCATATATACCATATGAGAAGAAGTTGGACTCAATGACAGTTAGTTGTTTATTCGTAGGGTATTCTGAGAGGTATAAAGGCTTTAATTTTTTAATGTTCCTCCACTAAGAACATAAAAACGGATTGCTAAATTTTTTTGAGAATATTCAGAACAGTGGGAGTTAACTACATAAGGACTTCATATTTAAGGAAGAACATATTGTTATACCCATAGCAAATTGTTCCAAATGATAAAGTAGTTGTTCCACTTCAAGATGAAAATACAGTTGCATCCTTACAAGATACATATACAGTTCATCCTAAAGTTGATCACGCTGGTGAGGTAGAAACTGAAAATTCTCAACCACAAGTGCCTAGGAGATCAATTAGGAAGAGGAGATCAGTCATTACAAATGACTATATAGTTTTTCTCCAATAGCATGAGTTTGACATAAGGCTAGAGGATGACCCCACATCCTTAAATGAGGCCAAACTCAACATTCACTCTAGTAAGTGGTCAAATGCTATGAAAGATGAGTTAAAATCCATAAAGGACAATGATGTTTGGGATTTAGTAGAGTTGCCTGAAGGAAAGAAACCGATTGGTTGTAAATGAGTATTCAAAACCAAGCGGGATTCGAAAGGTAATGTCGAAAGGTATAAGGCACATCTTGTCACAAAGGGATCCACTCAAAAAGAGGACATTGACTATAAGGAGACTTTCTCCCTAGTTTTCATCAAGCATTCTTTTAGGATTATTATGGCACTGGTGGCTCACTTTGACCTGGAGTTATACCAAATGGATGTTAAGATTGCCTTTCTTAATGGTAGCATTGAGAAGGAAATCTGTATGGTGCAACCAGAAGGTTTTAAAGTGAAGGTTTCATAATATTTGGTTTGCAAATAAAGAAATCCATTTATGGTCTAAATCAAGCATTCCGTAAATGGTATTTGAAATTTGATCATGTAATATCCGATTTTGATTTTAAGGAGATTGTAGATGATCAATACATTTACCATAAATCTAAAGAGAGTAGACTTATATTTCTTGTGCTATATGTGGATGACATTCTACTAGCAAGTAACGATATGGTTCTTTTACTTGACACCAAGAGTTTTCTCTCAAAGAACTTTGAGATGAAAGATCTTGGAGAAACTTCTTTTGTGATAGGCATCCAAATTCTACGTGACAGGACACGTGGAATATTAGGTTTATCACAAAAGGCCTATATCGATAAGGTGCTAGATAGATATGGCATTAAGAATTGTTCTTTGGGTGATGCGCCTGTCACTAAGGGAGATAAGCTGAGTCTACTCCAATGTCTCAAGAACGATCTACAGAAAAAGCAAATAAAAGACATTCCATATGCATTGGCGGTTGGAAGTCTGATGTATGCTCAAGTTTGTACCCATCAGACATAGCATATACCGTTGAGAAACTTGACAGAAACTTGATCAATCATTGGATTGATCTCTGGAAGACTGTCAAGAAGGTTATGTGATATCAATAAAAGACTACATGAAATCTGATCAGTTGCAGCTGATTGGATACACAGATTCAGATTATGCTGGATGTATCGACAATAGGAAGTCCACTTTATTTTACATTTTCCTTATTGTAGGAAGATGGTGGATTTAGTCGAGAGGCCATTACAGCTACACTGTGACAATAAGAGCTATAAAGCTCTACTGCAATAGTGACAAAAGTTCAGCAAAGTCGAAGCATATCGACATCAAGTTTTTTGTCATCAATGATAAAGTTCAGAATCATATTTTTTGTCTGTTTGATAGTGATGACACTATTCTTAACATTACAGATCCACTCATTAAAGGACTTTCACCTAAAGTATTCTTAGAGCATATTGCTTATATGGGATGACTAGTCATTATGATATCCTGATTTTGTGGGAGTGGATAATTTTAAGTAACAGACATTATTTCTAAGTGCACTTTATGGATATTTGTTGATTCTGATAAATAAATTTATAACTGCTTTTCCTAATGTTTACTTTGCGCATTTGAGTTTGTTGAATTAGCAGTTAGACTCGTTGGAGTCATAAAGTGAGACTCGTTGGAGTCATAAGGCTAGACTCGTTGGAGTCATAAAGTGGAAACTAGTTGGAATTGTACCTTATTTGATCAGAGGACATTTTCATGCCACACGTCCACATTTGATCTATGTCATTAGGGGTTCTGAAACTTGTGATGTGGAAGGTCCTACCTCGATTATACAGAAGGTAACGATCGCCATGTTCGGTGGCAGGACACTTAATGGACCAGATTGTTTTGAAACGTGGTTTGTCGGCGGTTAAAATTTTGACGTCATAAAGTTATGCATAATATCTATTCAGTATGACTTGCTTAGCCCAAGTGGGAGATTGTTAGACTTATTATGTTTTAAAGTCTAACTTATTTTGGGCCTAATCAAGTCAATTGGATATTTGCACCCGCCCGCTTAACCTATGTTGTTTGACCCAATAAAGAATTGATCAAACCTAAATGGTTTGGGTATAGACACGTTTTCAATTACACTTAGCCATGAGTGTATTTAAATTAGAATGTGGGACTCATCTACACGTGTGGAACTTGTGTTGTAAATCAAGGGCCTAGATCTATGATGAGTTGAACTAGGGCTTCTTGATGCTATATATACCATGAGTAGGGTTCCCTCTCCACCAACAACAATAACCATCTCTCTCTTGGAGGCCTCTCATCTCCTCTAAGGATAAAGAAGAGAACTTGGTGGCTCTCATCTCCTCTAAGGATAAAGAAGAGAACTTGGTGGCTAGAGAGAAGAATCCTCTCCCTCAACCCGGCGTCCTCGAGATCGTGCAACCTTCGGCATCCTCTTCGTGATGGAATCAGGTATGCCTAAAACCCTCCTTCCCTTTGATCATGATAAAGAGACTTACAGTATATGTGGATCTTGTATGGAATAAATTTAGATTTAACAATTGACCCTCTAATACAGCTAACCACGTTTTATTTAAATTTAAACACATTTTGAAAACATATTAAAAATCAGCCTCCAGAAAATTTGCCATTACTGCCAATCAGGCAGATTGGTCAACTTTGAGCACATTTTTCAGGCTGCAAACGTTTAAATTCAGAATAAGGTATATAGGAATAGTTTGTAGATATTTAAGTCTTCGTTTTAATGCAACTGAAATCAACTCAATATCATTTTTTATTAAAAAGGTATCAATAAAACACTGACAGGTGTCAAAACAGAAACTGTAAGCTATTTTCAGAACAAGAACAGAGTTCAACTAAATATTTGACATCTTTAAAATCTGAATCTGAAAATGATTATTGAATAAGAAATTTAGATCTGAAAGTTATCTTTGAAATACAATTTAAATCATGTTATTTGAATATAAGAATAAAAAGTTATGATAACAACTATAAAAGGATGTCAAGCAGATCAGCAGAACTAAAACTGGTTCAAATCCAAAACCTGATATATGTACTTGAAATCTAAAACCGATTAAATCAAAAACCAAACGTATTAAATTTATGTGTGTGTATTTGAGCTTCAACCTATCCACTATTTTTTGACAAAACTATAAAACTAAAAACAAATCTAATGAAGTCTCTTGAGCCAAACTGAAGTCTTGAGCCATGCAATGCCATGCTAGACCTTCTCTTCTATGATCATTTCTTCTAGTGCCTTTTGCCTTATTTGCTTCATGAACTAAGAAAGTCTTGCAAAAGCTAAACAATGGCCTTCAAAATAAAACTAACCTGAAACTCATCTTGAACAAACTTATTAGTACCAATATAACTCTTAAGTGTTTTGTTATCATCAAAACTCTAAACAAATGGAGAGTGTAACCTCTTAGGCCAACATTCAGTGCCAGAAAACTGAGGCCACGTCCGGGGTATGTATGGGACCCACTTAAAACACATACTATGTCTCCAACCGATCAGTTTCAATAACTTAGGACCTTGATTGGCACGGTAATAGGAGTAGTATGGGATGCGTCTATTATATATGACAATTGGTGTTCGCTGACATAATTAATAATAAAACTGAATTCTTACATTGACATTGTAGACTAAGCCTGACATATACATGCATGTTATGATAGACATCTGATTATACTCATCACCTAATGTACACCTGACTATAGCACTGACTGGCATGTTTACTGTTCATTTATGTTTAGCATGTTATTTTAACCTTATCTTGTATTTCTTTCATCATATGTACACACTGTTTATGCACGTGTACCTTCCCTTTTTATTTTACACACTCATTGGGTCGGTTTTCTGACGACCCTGTATTTGCACATTCAGATTCGATGTTTTTATTTCTTTGATCAAGTGTTGATGAGCTCGTCTGCTTCGCGAGGACTCGGAGTTTCTTTCTATTCGATTCTGTTATTCTTGCTTCTCATTTATTCAAGTTATTTCATGATTCTCTCTATATCACATCCAGTTGTCATTTCCTTCTTATTTTATATGATATCATGTGTGGACATCTATATGTATTGTTGCAGTGATATTGATTTATCATAGTGATTATATAGCTTGTTCAGGTTACTTCAAGCTTAGCGTGTATACGTGGGGTATTTTCCTCGCGTATATACGTCGTTGACTCTCGTCGCGACTTCGTTTTCACGTATTTTAGGAAGCGGGGCGTGACAATGGTTGTGAAGGTCTGCAAGTAATGAGATGTTTGATTTTGCATTTTGATTGAGATTCTGTTTCGATGTGGGAGTATTTTGTATGCAATATCATAAATTGTTGAATTTAAAAGCTTGTATTAATTTCTTCGCTCAATTCTCATCTAAAAGTGAGATGCGATCATCATCGTGCACCTCAGATCTACGGGATCTAAATCGACATCACTAACGAGGTCTATAGGGCGAAGATAGAGAGCTCGAGAGAGGGGGCAGATGATCGATGACGATTAGCGTGGAGAGAGGGGAAGATGGAGAGCCCAAGAGAGAGCGGGTAGGTCTTTGCTGCCATCGGCATCGAGATAGAGGGCGGCTCCGGATACTCACGAGAAAGTGATGTAAACGTACGAATCTGCCCCCCTTTGAGCGGGCGCGGCGCTGACCGCACCACTTTGTCCCTCCATCCAGAAGGAAAGAACGAATCTAGACGTTCAATACGACAAAGTGGGCCCCGCCCCCAATCTGCGGCCCGTACTGATGCTCGTTGCATGACAGAGACAGCACACCGACAAAGTGGGCCCCGCTCCAACCTGCAGCCCGTTTGCTTGTCGCGGATCCTGATGCTTTGTACGTGACAGAGAGACCTCACACCTCTTCACTTTGCATTTACACAAATACCCTTCACCTATTTGTTTTCTTTTTTTCCGTCAGAACGTGACAAAAAAAAAATGTACGCACTCTCAGAGTATCTGACTTGAATTAGCATCCGGGTTTTGTAATTTTCGTATAAATAATATGGTTTAGCTCTTTAACATTTACTTTTTGATCCTTGTACATAATTATAATTATATCTTATAATTTCGACTCAAAACAGACTGAGAAACAAATCTGATCAGAACAGATGAGCATTGTGCAGGGTGGGATTTTATCTTCCATACACCCGTAACTGAAACATGGCCCTTAACTCGATGTCATGACAGGGTCTGGGTAAATTTTGGGTCTGAAATATTTACGAGTCAAGATATAAATATAGAAAATTTAAAACCAACTGAAATCTGATATTAGCCCAGTCAATAATGACTTGCAAGAACATTTTGTACTCTTAATATTTACCATTATAATAATATTTTTTCCTCAATAATGATGCAATATAATTTATTATAGTTGTCAGATTTTTATAAAATTTTAGAAAACCTCAACCCTAAAATTATTTGTATTGGATCCTTGGCCTAGAATTTCACCTTCATTACACCCAATGGTTTAATATCATACGTCTATATTATTATGAGAAGGGGATTCCGCTACTGCCCATTGTGTTAATTATAATTAAAAAAAACTCAACTTCATAATTTAAATCACTACAACCATCCTTTTTATTTAACCAACCACGTGCGCCCATGTGTTAAGCGAAGAAGTGTTTCTCAGCGATGAAAGACGCAAATGTCATGTAGTAATCGCTTCGAAAAAACAGACTATGTAACGCCCCGATCTCACGGATACGGAGACGTTACTGTGACTTATATACGCAGGTCAGAAACACCCTCATATATATACGCTAAGCATCAGTACAGGTAAGAATCAGAATACGGAAACATGCGGTGCATTATACATTCCAACATATGATTACAATCACAAAATTATCACCTGTTGTGACACAATATTATAAGAATATTACATTATCGATAGGCGCAAATGCGAGAATATAAGGAGATATACAAGTATGAACAGTACAAATAGCGCTCACGAGTTTACAGAAGGAAAATTCGAGAGACGCGCAGGGCAGCTTGGAAGAATAGGGCTCTGGATGGTCTGCCGATGATCCACGCTACCGCTGCGCCTCTCAGGTCAGCAACTGGGAGAATCCACAAGCTCTAAACTCCGAGACCTGGACATGAGGATCCATTGGAGTCAGAACTCCCGGCGAGTGGTGATATTAATGCCAAGTAGCGTGCGAAGATAAGCACACGTGTATCGATAAATCCGAATCATAAACATGCATTGAAAACTGCGTCGTGAGCACAAGCATACAGAAGCAGGGAGATATATAGTAAGCGATATCAAATAGGAAATATTCATGGTATGATAAGATAAGAACAGGAGACTGGTGGAATAGAACACAAGTGGTGAAGCAAGATGTAAACAACTATTATATAATAATCATAAAACTGGAAATCCGATGTAAAACCCGATGTAAGCAAATATGGCAAAGCATACAACGGATCTATAGTTGACATCTTTTATTATTATTACTCATCTTACCCAGATGTCTAGATATATGAACTAGCGTCCCAGCACACATATATCCACATCTGAGTAAAATAAGGTTGTTATTAGAAACCAACGGGGGTATCAACGAATAATGTTTACAGTGGGTCCCGTACATGCCCGGGACCATGGTCCAGGGTGTTCCATTGCTGGTGTATGGAACCAGCCGCAAAGCCTACAGGAGGGTCTTATAGGATGTCATTTTCAATATGGCATCAGGAAGAAAGGAGCCAGCACTCCCCTCGGTCGCCTGGAGGCCCTCAGGTCAGACAGGAAGTTTTAGCTGCACAACATGCCTAGTACCACTGTAAACACGAACATATATTGATAGTCGTAAATTTCCCCCGACCCAATGTAAGTTGTCTCATTTTTATGATTTATTAGATAATTATCTGATCCGGGAATGAGCAGGAACAAGTCAGGAATATCAGGAATACATGTGTGTCAGGAGTACAGTTTGTACTGAAATGTATCAAATTATAATCAAGATGTCAGGTCATCAGTCCTGTTATCGTGATAATTATAAAAATCAAGTATATCATGCCGGGTATCAAGTAATAGCATAACAGGAGGGTGATATTAGGCAGGTGACAAGTCATGTCATAATAAGGAGCAATTGTCAAGTAGTAGCATGTTGGATATCAGGTGATAACACATCAGTTGTCAAGTGATACAGACAGGTGCTAGGTGTCAGCATGTAAATGACAGGTATTAAGTAATAGCATGTTAAGTATTAACCTATCAAACATGTATATGGCAAGTGATAGAATAATAGCTGAGCAAAATCAAGAGGAGCTGAGCAAGCTGGAGGTACGGACATCAAACAGTGTTTAACACTAGAGCGCCTGACGAGGTTACCGAAATGGCTCGGCTTAAAATGCGAGTAGAAAATCCGGCAGCATCTCGCCTAGACGAATCTAGTGGTAAAGCGCTGAGCGCTAAGCATGCCTACCAGGTAAAGCTGAAAGACCTGACGATCTGAGCGCACTTCTCTTTCAAGATAGTGGGCGAGATGCTCGGAGTCTATGAGCACTCTCGTAGCTACCACGAAACCATAAGGGTACGGGCCTAGAACCAATGGATAGCCAGCCTGGAAGTGAGCAGAAACCCAGAGTCGGTACGAGAGTACCTACACGAGATGTTAGTACCACACGAGCATACATACAATCGTGATAAGATCTACACTACCGTAGAGTGGAGAAGCCCGGAGGCTGAAAGGGCCCGGAGGCCAAGTAGAAAGCCTGAAAGCTGAAGGGCCCGGAGGCCCAGTAGGGAGCCCGGAGACTAACGATAGTCACACATGATATAAATCAATAAAGAAGTACATCACAAGCATGGTATATATGCAAGAAGTAAACTATCCTAGTACAAGCACTCATCACAGGCATATACATGTACAATCATGGGTACTCAGCTACGTACAAATGCTAGGGCACCGCTCAATACAAAATATATAAAAATACGAAATAAAATACATGTCGACCCGACGAAGTGGGGAAAACCAAATGGAGGCGAGGAAACTCGCCTAAATTTCCGAAAAAGCGAAAACTCTGGGATCCCAGGAACTTGTGCACGTGCCATAAAATATAAATAAATATATATATTTAGAGAGAGAAAGAAAATAGGAGAAAGGAAAGAGAGAAGAGAGAGAAAGAGTGAGAGCTAGAGAGATTTCTAGAGAGAGATATTTAGAGAGAGAAAATCTAGAGAAAGAAAGAGGGAGTTAGAGAGAGACTAGAGAGAGAAAGAGAGAACTAGAAAGAGAAATCTAGAGAGAGGAGGAAGAGCGTTAGAGAGAGAAAGAGAGGATGAGAGAGAGGAGAGAGAAACGGAGAGAGAAAGATGAAAAACACCTAGAGGGGGGGGTGAATAGGTGTGAATGCTAATCTAAGAAACTAAATGCAAACTAAGTGCGCTAAATGCGGAAGCTAATGCAAATTATGCACAAACTAATACAATACAACAAGTGTAGCCGAATTCCCCTTGCGAGGCTCTGGACTAACTCCCTTGATTCCCCTTGAAATGGGTTGAGGTGCTATGTGAAGCTCTTGTTGGATGAGTATAAGTTAGGCACACACACACAAGCAATCCAAGCAATATGAAATACACACAATCAAGCCAAGCATATAATAGATATGACAATAAGAAATGCAAGGCACAACACAAGCAATATATGATATGAATGAATCAATGCTCAACACAAGCAAGTATGATATGATGATGAGTATGATGCTTTGCACAATTATAAGAGAGAGAGTTAGAGAGACAATGGATCAAAACGCAAACACCAAGATTTGTTTCGAGGTTCGAGCACCTTGCTCTACATCCCCGCCTACACCACCGTGTAGGATTTCCACTATCTCAACTCCCACCGAGGGAACCTCTACCAAAGAGGATTTCTTACAACTCTAGGAGTACCAAACTCCTCTCTCAACAACAACCTCCTCACAACCGAGGGGTTAGGCCCGTAACCAATACAACAACCAATCCACACACCTCTACCGAAGAGGCTCACAACCAAACTCCACCTCTACCGAAGAGGGAGCAAACCAATACCACTCCGATCACCTCTACCGAAGAGGGATACAACAAATAAAGGAGGGTTTACAACAAGTGGTTCAAAAACCACAAACTCTCTTTTTCTTTCTTTTTCCACAAAAACAAAGATCCTAATAGTTTAGGATAGAAGATAGCTCAAGTGTGGAATCAAAGTATTTTTGGAAACAAGCAACAAAGAAAAACTACTTGGGAAATCTCTTGTATATGATAGAAAATGAAATACCAAATCAAAATCCCAAAACCTAGTTTTCTTTGATTTTCCAAAAACCCAAAACAAATAAAGATGAGAAGTTTTTGCACTTAAAATTCTTTTGAAAACTCTTTTAAACACTTCAGAAAACTGGTAATTTTTCTCTTCAAAAACTTGGCTAAAATCCCAAAGAGATGGGGTTATATAGCCCCTATACAAAACTAGCCGTTAGGCTGAGTTGGCAGTCTGAAGAACTGCCGGTCGACCGGTCCGGTCGACCGCCAACGGTCAGAATTATGACCGTTGGGCAACTGCGGTCGACCGGCCCGGTCGACCGATAAAACCCGAGAGCAGAGCTCTCAACTCGGTCGACCGTCCCGGTCGACCGTGTCTGTGCCTAACAGACGTGCACGTCTGTGCACATCGGTCGACCGGAACGGTCGACCGGCCCTTGGTACGGTCGACCGTCACGGTCGACCGACCAGCCTGTCAGCACAGTCCTCAGTTCTGCACAGATACGGGATTTGAAAATAGGTCTTTTCACTCAATAAAAATCCCATAAATTCACAGTAAATCTAAAAAATAGTTTTAATCACAATAAAAAACTGTTTTTCTAAAAATATGTTTTTTCTAAAACTTGTTTTATCATTTTACTTTGATAACCAAACTTGTGATAAAAATTTCAAGACATATATATCAACATATCAATTCATTTTTGAGTCTTGCAAATTTTATCAAAAACAAAACCTTGTATTTTGTCAAACTTGATTTTTTCAAAACATGAATAGGGATATCAAAATAAGTTTGTTTACCAAGTTAAAGCATGTATGTATAAATAGAAAACATCTACTATACATATAACATATGTAAACTTGTTTTGATCAACTATTCATAAAAACCAAATATCAAATCATAAAACGTGTGTGTTTTGTGTTCACTTGAGCATATCAACTAAACTAAGCTTTACAAATGGATCTAAAAACTCTATCTAAAGTAGGATACCTAAGTCTTCTTGACGATCATCATCTTCAAGTAGACTTGCTCCAAAACTCCATCCATGGGCTAGACAAAGTGTGAACTTGAAGCTTTGGCCCTGGAATCACCATGAATAGCTTCTAAACTCCTTGTTGAAGCTAATCACCAACTAATATCCTGTTAATGATCTGAAACTTAGAAACACAAGAATATTAGTAAACATAACTACATGAGTGTTGATCATCATCAAAACTAGAGTGGAAGGCCATTGGGCCAACAATCTCCCCTTTTTGATGATGACAAAAATCATGGAGTTATATATGCATGGATTAAAGATAAGCTTCAAGGAAGCTCCCCCTTAACTCATGCATAGGGATAAACAATAAATATATGCAATGAATATTAAACATGAAACATGCATATGCATAAACAATAAATGGTTCTAGATATCAAATGGAATATTCAAAACAAAATAAGCTCTAGATACCAATTACAAAGCAAACTCTATAAATCAATTAAACTTAATATTCTTGAGATTAAAACATAATATATGCATAAACATAAGCATGCATATAAAACTTCATAAATCTTTCTCCCCCTTTTTGTCAATCATCAACAAAGGGGTAATCAAAACCATAAATAAAACGAGGGGTAAAAATCTTTCTTCCCCTTTATGTCAAACAAAACAATAAAAGACAATGTTCTCCCCTTTTTGTCTAAAACAAAAAAAAAACAAATCAATAAGGGGTGACTACAAACATGATATCAATTAAAAATATGTCAATGAAGCATCTTGATACCAATAAAAAAGAATCAATATATGTTATATGCTATATACATTCATGAAGAGGAAGACGCTAAGTTAGCTTCCCTACACATATGCATTACATGAAGAAGGGATGACAAGCCCCAATTCACATAACACATATTATGTAATGCATAAGAGGAGATGTGAAGCTCCCCCTACACACGTATATCATATAAAGAAGAGTTGTCAAGCTCCTCAATTTATAATATACTCAACATGAATCTATATGTAAGAGAGATGTTAAGCTCTCCTTGCATATAGGAAATACAAATCAAAACTTTGAATATTTTCTTTAAACAACATTTTGAGATACCAATTGTAATTAAACATAACAAATTACCAATTGTAAAACAACATAACAAATTTTGAATTTCTTAAATATGAT
Organism: Agave tequilana; assembly: GCA_038442645.1. Taxonomy (NCBI): domain Eukaryota; kingdom Viridiplantae; phylum Streptophyta; class Magnoliopsida; order Asparagales; family Asparagaceae; genus Agave; species Agave tequilana. The sequence goes on from JAVJIF010013817.1 coordinate 78,514, forward strand.
ACCAATTGTAAATATTTTACCAATTGAAAAGATTTTACATAGAAACATTGATACCAATTGTAAGAATTGTTCATTTTAAAACATATAAACAACTTTTAATCATAAAGTGTGGGAGTACAAATACCAATTGAAATACAAAATCATATTTTCTCTCCCTTTATGAAATACAAACTAAAGTCATGCATAGTCTTGATAACAATTTAAAAGTAATCAATTTAAACAAAATTGAAACTCAAGCACTAGCATAAACACAAACATATATATGTATGAAAGATAGATACCAATAGAAATTGATATACTTGGAATTTAAAGCATACATACATACAAAACATATATGAGTATACAAGAATATCAAAATGATACCAATTGAAAGAGTTCAATGATACCAATTGACATAACAATAAGTTCAAGTGTATACATCATATTATCTACCACCCAATCATAATTCAAGTTTTAAAGATTTTCAATTTAGGGCATACATGAACATGATCTCCCATCCTACCGCCCTTGGAAGGTAGGGGTTTTCAAAGATAGATTTGAAAATGTAGTTTTGTTTGAAAATCACTACCAAAACGAAGAACACCGCAACTAGTTAAATGGAAAACTTGTTAACTAGCACGAAATCCTTCAAGCAAGGAATAAAACAAAATTGAAATTCACATGATAATCATCACTCTAACCAATAAAGCATAACTCATGAGAAACAAAACATGAGCAATAGATATGAGTGTACAAATAATATGTGAAGATCATAATCATGAAAAATATTTCATTAAGCTCAATTATTCCTTAAAACATAATTCCATCAAAAACATGAAAAATCATATAAAACTCCTTATTTAATCTTCAAGGCATATGTATGTCTAATACAAGCTAAAATATACATACATATCCAAAACTCAACGAGTCCACTAAATGAATATTCATGAAGGCACGTGGCTCAAAAGGATGTATATGTATAAGATTAGTTTGAACTAGATGGACATATACATGAAGTTAAACATAAATACATGAAACATGAAAAACCAAATTTTCATCACAACAAATTTCATTTCAAGGTATATGTATGAATTGTCAAACATGAAGTATACATACATATCCCTAAACATAATTGAGTCCAAATATAGATTTGCATGAAAGGCAAATGACTCAAGGGGTATACATGTATATCTTAAAGTTTGGCAATACAAACATATACATGAAGTGAAACACACAATCATAAAACAAATTCAAAAATGGAATACAAGTTTAAAATGTATGAATCATCAAAACTAGACTATACTAGCACATCTAATGGGTTCAAATAAGCAATCAAGCTCAACATATATAGATTTATTTGTAGCCCACTCTATGTACAAGTATATAACTAGTCTTAATGAAAACAAACATCTAAACATATATTCAAAACATGAAGCATCAAAACAAATATAAAAGTCATCATGATAAAACAAATACATGATTATTATGTGAATTCACATGTATTAGATTCATGATGTACATTATAGCTTAAACAAAGGTGAGAACACTAAGTATGGGTTCACATAAGCATGTGTGTCTCAAATACTATACATGTATGTCAAGGATCTAATAAACATGGAATGAACATACTAATCCTTAGACATCAAAAACATGCCATAAACAAATGAATATGAAAGTATGGGAGTTTAGGAATCGTTACCAAAACCTCAAGGCAACTCTCCTTGTCTCCAAAACTTGGTGGTCCTCTCCACCATCTCTTCCCTTGAAAGTGATGCATCCAATAGATTTCCTTTAAGTCCGGAACGCATCCACTCCAAGGTGTCATCACTCTCACGTCATGTGAGAGCCCACACCTACATCAAAAATAATAGGAGGGGTGGTCTTTGGTACCCACATCTTATTGGGTCCATGGGGGTTAGTCCCTTCCCTAACCCAAACAAATTTCTTACTAAATTTGAAACATTTAATCTATTATAACAAAATTTAGCAAGATGGCCCTTACGACCACAATGTGTGCAAGTGTACACATGAGCATACATGGTGTGATGGTGTCCGTGAGGAGCATGTGTATGCCGTGGAGGGTGTGCATGCATAGAAGATGGAACTTGTTTCTTTCGAACCAAGGATTCCAAGCGTGTATGGTTCTTAGCACATTGGCTCATAGTGGAGCCCAAACAATCTACTCTCTTCTTTAGCATACAAATATCATCATTAATCCTAGAAGAAGAGGTACATGCATTAGGTAGACTAGATGAAGAAGCTACACTAGCATGGCAAACATGTGCATCAATCTTATTTGTAAAAATTCATTTTTCTTTAAACATGCATCCAAATCTTTAGAAATTGAAGCAATCTTAATTTTCAAAGAATCATTTTCTTTTAAAACAAAATCAACTTTTGAAGACAAGTTTTCATTTTTCTTCAAAAGAACATGGCAATCATTTTTATTTTTCAAAAAGTTATTTTCTTTAAGTGCAAGATCAAGTTGAGATTTTAATGAATCCCTTTCATTATAGACCTCAACCTTCTCTTGCAAAACATTGGTAAGTCTAGCATGCAAACTCTTATTTTCTTGTTCAATTCCTAGACTCTTCTTTTTCAACAAATTATATTTTTCTATCAATTTTTCACAAACAATGAAAAGTTCTTCATTCAAAGCATGAGGATCAACATAATCATTTGAAGAACTGGCACAATCATTACTATCTAGTTGAGATTCCGAATGTACCTCAAGGGAGTCATTCCCTTGGACCATGTAGCATATAGAGTTGGATTCTCCACTAGATTCCTCTTCTTGAATTTGAACTTGAAGCTCCGAGGTGGTGGTGGTTGTCAATTTGTTCCACACTGCAAAGGCGGAATCAAAGTTAGAAACACATAAGAGATAATCTTTAGGAAAAGTACTTCTAATGGCCTCTAGGGCTTGTGCATTGGCCCCTATATGATTGCAATCACCAAGATAACATCTCTTGGTGGCCGCAAGGAAAACATGCAAATCTAGGGTCTTAGGTACATGGACATCCTATACTTCCAAACATCAATGTTGGAAGGGTCAAAACTAGGTGGGGTCATGAAGTCCATGGTAAACTATATATGAATGTGCAAACAAACAAATGCAAATGAGATTAGCAAGCAAATGGATCACTCCTAGGATGTTAAGCCTAAGTATCAGGAGCACTAGCTCTGATACCAATTGAAAAACACCTAGAGGGGGGGTGAATAGGTGTGAATGCTAATCTAAGAAACTAAATGCAAACTAAGTGCGCTAAATGCGGAAGCTAATGCAAATTATGCACAAACTAATACAATACAACAAGTGTAGCCGAATTCCCCTTGCGAGGCTCTGGACTAACTCCCCTTGATTCCCCTTGAAATGGGTTGAGGTGCTATGTGAAGCTCTTGTTGGATGAGTATAAGTTAGGCACACACACACAAGCAATCCAAGCAATATGAAATACACACAATCAAGCCAAGCATATAATAGATATGACAATAAGAAATGCAAGGCACAACACAAGCAATATATGATATGAATGAATCAATGCTCAACACAAGCAAGTATGATATGATGATGAGTATGATGCTTTGCACAATTATAAGAGAGAGAGTTAGAGAGACAATGGATCAAAACACAAACACCAAGATTTGTTTCGAGGTTCGAGCACCTTGCTCTACATCCCCGCCTACACCACCGTATAGGATTTCCACTATCTCAACTCCCACCGAGGGAACCTCTACCAAAGAGGATTTCTTATAACTCTAGGAGTACCAAACTCCTCTCTCAACAACAACCTCCTCACAACCGAGGGGTTAGGCCCGTAGCCAATACAACAACCAATCCACACACCTCTACCGAAGAGGCTCACAACCAAACTCCACCTCTACCGAAGAGGGAGCAAACCAATACCACTCCGATCACCTCTACCGAAGAGGGATACAACAAATAAAGGAGGGTTTACAACAAGTGGTTCAAAAACCACAAACTCTCTTTTCTTTCTTTTTCACAAAAACAAAGATCCTAATAGTTTAGGATAGAAGATAGCTCAAGTGTGGAATCAAAGTGTTTTTGGAAACAAGCAACAAAGAAAAACTACTTGGGAAATCTCTTGTATATGATAGAAAATGAAATACCAAATCAAAATCCCAAAACCTAGTTTTCTTTGATTTTCCAAAAACCCAAAACAAATAAAGATGAGAAGTTTTTGCACTTAAAACTCTTTTGAAAACTCTTTTAAACACTTCAGAAAACTGGTAATTTTTCTCTTCAAAAACTTGGCTAAAATCCCCAAAGAGATGGGGTTTATATAGCCCCTATACAAAACTAGCCGTTAGGCTGAGTTGGCAGTCTGAAGAACTGCCGGTCGACCGGTCCGGTCGACCGCCAACGGTCAGAATTATGACCGTTGGGCAACTGCGGTCGACCGGCCCGGTCGACCGATAAAACCCGAGAGCAGAGCTCTCAACTCGGTCGACCGTCCCGGTCGACCGTGTCTGTGCCTAACAGACGTGCACGTCTGTGCACATCGGTCGACCGGAACGGTCGACCGGCCCTTGGTGCGGTCGACCGTCACGGTCGACCGACCAGCCTGTCAGCACAGTCCTCAGTTCTGCACAGATACGGGATTTGAAAATAGGTCTTTTCACTCAATAAAAATCCCATAAATTCACAGTAAATCTAAAAAATAGTTTTAATCACAATAAAAAACTGTTTTTCTAAAAATATGTTTTTCTAAAACTTGTTTTATCATTTTACTTTGATAACCAAACTTGTGATAAAAATTTCAAGACATATATATCAACATATCAATTCATTTTTGAGTCTTGCAAATTTTATCAAAAACAAAACCTTGTATTTTGTCAAACTTGATTTTTCCAAAACATGAATAGGGATATCAAAATAAGTTTGTTTACCAAGTTAAAGCATGTATGTATAAATAGAAAACATCTACTATACATATAACATATGTAAACTTGTTTTGATCAACTATTCATAAAAACCAAATATCAAATCATAAAACGTGTGTGTTTTGTGTTCACTTGAGCATATCAACTAAACTAAGCTTTACAAATGGATCTAAAAACTCTATCTAAAGTAGGATACCTAAGTCTTCTTGACGATCATCATCTTCAAGTAGACTTGCTCCAAAACTCCATCCATGGGCTAGACAAAGTGTGAACTTGAAGCTTTGGCCCTGGAATCACCATGAATAGCTTCTAAACTCCTTGTTGAAGCTAATCACCAACTAATATCCTGTTAATGATCTGAAACTTAGAAACACAAGAATATTAGTAAACATAACTACATGAGTGTTGATCATCATCAAAACTAGAGTGGAAGGCCATTGGGCCAACAAAAGAGGGACTGTAGAGAGAGAGTCTACAAAGAGAGAGAGGGACGGTGAGAAAAGGAAAAGAAAAAGAAAAAGAAAAAGAAAAAGAATGAGTGGAGGAGAAAAATTGGAAAAGAGAAAAATAAAAGAAATTATCTCGGTAAAACTCCGGAATCTGGGAAAAGCCTGAAAAAACAAAGTAACTCAGAATGATCTCCAAAAATTCTCAAAAATAGAGAATATTATTTTAAGAACTTTGATGAAATCGAATTCAAGAAATTCAATTTCATTTTCAAAATAAAAATCTTGAAATCTACTAGCGATACCGGTGGACACCAAATCCAGCCGAATTTTGATAAATTCAGAAAAAACCCCAAAAGTGCACTAAAGAAGAAAACATGATTCTAAGAAATAATATAAAATCAGATTTTAGAAATTCAACTTCATTTGTAAACAAAAAATTCGAGAATCGATCGGTGGTACCGGTTTATACCGATTTTGAAGATTTTGAAATTTGATTCAAAAATATATCAGAATATCATGAAAAATCTAAAATATTAGAAAACGATATTTGAAACTAAAATCGGTCAAATCTGACTATCAGAAAGATCACATCGATCAGTACACTAGGATCGGGTCCCAAGTTCAGATTCGGATTGATTCTGAATCCAAGAATCCAGATCCAAATACTAAATGATGATATAAATATCATAAAACACAATAAATGCGAGAGAAAATCGAAAGATAATGATCCAAAAAATCAGAACGCGTATCTGAGTACGTATTTCGGGAGCGGGCTGTTACTGATCCCCCAGGGAGGGGGCTCCTTGCCCCTTCCAACCCGCACGACGACTTGACTGCACAAGTCAATCTGCGAATTACTCTGCGTCGGGGTCAGGATTGAGGGGAGAGTTAACGTTGAGGGCGGTGAGAAAGTGTAAAAGAGGAAATGAAAATATGTATAGAAGTGGTGGTTAATAAGAATCAATATATGTTGACGTGGATGAGGCTGTAGTGAATAAAAATAAAGGGGTGAGTTTTTCTCTAATTATGAAGGAAAGTATGTGGCTGTAGCGAAATTTCTTATCTTTATTAACTCAACTAAATTGATTTAAATAAACATGTATATTAAGCATTTATCTTTTAGAAATGATAATCTCTCAGTTAATTCCAGCAAATCGAGCTGCTCAACTTACGTGAGTGGAATGCGCAGGGCGGTGCACGAAAAAAAATTAAAAAAAGAAAATTAATAAAGCACCTCATTTGCGACGTGTTTGGTTTAGGGGCGAAAGTAGGGAAAAGTGAAAGTGGAAAAACTCATTTCTCACTTCCGGTGTTTGCTTGAAACCGGAAAAGAAAATGAGAAAACCCTTTTTCCTTTTTTCTTTTTCGTTTTCACTTTAACACTACGATTTTCCCATTTGCAGGGTGCTATAGTTAATTTTGTGGTTATATAAATCTCATTTGTAATAAGTTGTAATTCAAAACAGTTAATTTTGTGATCATATAAATATCAGTTGCAGTCTAATTACAGTAAATTTTTTTATAATTAATATTTATTTTATATTATTTTGTGATTAACTTTTCACTTTTACTTTCACATAACAAATTAAACACCAAAAAATACAATATACTTTTTCAATTACACTTTTCGTATAACTAAAATCCGAAAACTTGCTTGCATGTTGCTCTCAATTTTGCACGTACACTTATTCCTCCCACTCGCGGCTAACTGAACAGGCCAAACTTATATGGTTTTTCCTGTAAATAACGACAACTCCGTGGCCGATCTCATACATGCATCATCCCGCAGTTTGCCAAAACGCAGATTTCCAAATTCTTCCGTGGAGATAAATATAATATACCTCTTCTTCTTCTTCAAACTCAACAAAATACCCAACAATTTTTTTAACAGAAAAACCCCTCAATCCTCAATCTCTAATGGCGATCTCGAGCGATCAGGAAACCCTAAACCCCAGCCCGAACCGCCACTTCTCCCTCCGCCGGCGGCTTCCCCGGGACTCGCCGGCGAGGCCGGCCTTTCCGATCGCCGAGCCGTTGACAACAGACTCCGTTGACGACTCTAGCGCCGGGACGAACTCCGATGCCGACACCAGAGATCGGGTGGATAGAAGCGGCCAGGAAAAGGAGAAGAAGATAGATCCTTGCTCAGTCTCCAACGGCGGCAATGGCGGCACAGCTCCGACGAACTTCGTCCTCCGCGCGTCGACGCCGGCACATAGGAGGATTAAGGAGAGCCCGCTCAGTTCCGATGCTATCTTCAAACAGGTTTGTTGATTGCTTGATCCTCTTTGTTGACTGCGTTAATTGTCAGTTTTGGATGTTTTAAGGTATTAGGAGAATTAGTTGATCTTTTCCCTTGTAATCTAAGGGAATATTTTCGAATTTGGTGCTGCCTTTAGGTAGAACTATATAATAGCTGCAGTTGCAGTCTAAAGGAGAATGTTGATTTATCAAAGTATTGAAGAAAGTAAGCCATGAAATGAAAGGAGGTGAGGTTGTGTGCAAAAGGTGAAGCTAATTATAAATCGTCACTGGGAATGTTCAGAAGCTTGTTTAATAAAATGTCAATTTGTTGCTACAATTCTGTCCTCATGTTATTGACGAATATAAGTATCTAAACAAATGTTTTTATTCTTCTTTTTTTCTTTTTTGTATCAGTTTCATATAATGAACACGTCCGTATGTTATTTAAACTAGTATAACTTAGTGGCGGGAAACCGAGAGACGGCAGCGAGCGAGGCGGCGAATGTGGCGAGAGGAAGAGGAGGCGGCGACTTGACGGAGATAGGAGGAGGAGGCTGGGGGAAGAAGGAGCTCTCTCTCTCTCTCTCTCTCTCTCTCTCTCTCTCTCTGAAGACGGACGGACGGACAGACAAGGAGTCACGGGAGAAATCTCGCTTCGCTCAGTTTTGACAAGCGTAGCCTCTTACATTGAAGAGAATTCATATAATAAAATATACAGGAATGATTAAAGAAGGAGAAAATTATCTGACCACTTAACTGCAATTCATTATAGACTCGTGTGCTCTCCTATTATTTTCCACAGTTGTTTGTGAGTGCTTAAGACATCAGCTTTTTTTATATCTTTTATCACAGTTTGATTATAAGTTATAGCAGTTAATATTTACTGTATAGAGTTCATTGTGAACTTTAGATCAGTAATCTATTTCCTCTGGAACTGCATTTACCTTCCCTGTTATTTATGATATCTAATTAAGTTTTATTTTGCTCAGAACAGTTAAGGTTTCTTCTGAAACTTCTTCACTTTTCTCTGAGAAAACAGAGCCTAATTCTGTATCTAAAATAGAAATCAAACACGAGATCTAATTTTCATTATCGGGTCTTCCTCATATCAGTCAGCAGTAAAGTACTAATCTAAACTGAGAAGGCTTGTATACTAACCACCAATTTGCAACAAGCTGCCAACTTTGCGTCATTCCTCTAATTTGGTGAACAATGTATAAATTTAAAAGATAATAAATATTCTTCCAGAAACACTTTCATAAACCAACTTTAAACAGGTTTATCAATAATTCAGTAGATTCTGGTGCTGGATTATATGCTTCATATGTCATTGATGTCCAGGATGTTGATATGCACAAAAAATATTTGCCAAACTATAAATTAAAGTGAAATTCTAGTGAGATTTGAGGCTAATCTGTTTTTTTTTTTTTAAGTCTCCTTGTAATGCATATCCAGGATCTTCATAATGTTGCATGTTAATTAGAAAACATCAAATGTTGATTTATAGCATATGGTCAAAAGAGGGGTTGGCATTGAGAAACTTGGAAAGTAAATGTAATTGGAACGTTTAAAAAACTGCATGATACTCAATTTACTTTTACTGGAATAAATCTTCTCAAAACTAGCAAATATAGACCTTTATGATAATACATGACAAGTTTTTCTGATCTTGAAGCGTTAAAAGGGTGGAGGAGAATATGAATGAAGAATATACATGTGATTACCTATATAAATCATATGAAACTACTTAAAGTAAGTTTATGGTCATAAACTCATAAGGGATACTTACCTTTTGTAAAAACTCCTCAAATGCGTTTATAGAAGCTCCTCAAATGCGTCACGTGGCGATATATCGGATATATTCATCTTGAATATCGGCTGATATATTGGCCGCGTAGCGATAAATCGATCCATATCGGTCCAAAATGATATCGGTAAAATTTTGCACTTATATTGTCGTTTTGGATAAAATACCGATATCTCGGCCGATATACTGGTATATCGGCCGAGATTTAAAATAGTGCCACTACTAAAGAAACTAAGGCTATAAAGCTCCTTATATCCGTTCCGTATTGGATAGCGCCTCTTCATCTTTCATTTGTTGGGGTTCACGTATTACTCTTCATGTCTTAATGTTCTTCTTGGTACTTTCTAGGTTCAATATTTAATCACTTATTTCTGACTTGAATATTGATCCTTCATGTAACTGATGGTCTTCATAATTTTTTCTGCTTTATTACCCTACTAACACCCTCATCCTCCCCATTCTTCCCAATCTATCTCTGCATGCAACCTTGCTTATGATGAATGCAAGAATCTTCTAGTAGCTCTTTGCTTACGGGACATACAAGCTTAGGAAGAATTCAAGCCTCTGCATTTGTACATATGCCATAATATCAGTATATCACTACTCGTTGTAAATTGAAGCTTTAATAGGCTTATGTTTATAGGCATGAATTCCATCTAATGCTATTCTGTGTTATCACCCTTAAGGAGCCATTTATTCTGAAATGGTTTCTTTCTTTATTCACAATCATGGAAACTGTCAGTTTATTAGGAAAAAATGCTTCCTTTATTGCTGTTACATATTTCCTGCACTAATTTTGAAAATTTATGATAGAGTCATGCAGGCCTCTTCAACCTTTGTATAGTAGTGCTTATTGCAGTGAATAGCAGGCTTATTATTGAAAATCTGATGAAGGTCTGACTCTTGCTCTCTTAATCCATCAACACTGAGTTTCTTTCACTTTTAATGTACATAGACCGTTAGAAATATGTGGTTATATAAGCAAGAAATCTCATATGGGCATGCATTTCACCCAGGCTAATGATAACCTCTTGTGTTCTGTTGCAGTATGGCCTCTTAATACGAGCTGGATTTTGGTTCAGTTCAAAATCATTGAGAGATTGGCCTCTACTTATGTGTTGGTAGTTCTTTCAGATTATATTGCTTGAATTAAATTATCCATTGCATTAATGTTATGTTCTTATTTCCTCCCTAACTTTTACCCGTCTGTCCTACAGCCTCTCTCTGCCTGTTTTTCCTCTTTGTGCATTTATGGTTGAAAAGCTGGCCTGGCGCAAGTTGCTCTCTGAATCTGTGAGTTCATGGTGTATCTTCAAGCTTTTCTTAATGCCTTAGTTACTTGAAAATTAAGTTCATCTGAACATTCAAAAGTGTGATTTGTCACATCCTTTGAGATCTGCTATCTGGTGGCTCTTGAGTTAAAATAACTTTTATTTGGCTACTAATAGTTGCAAAAAATTAGATAATCAAAATGCCAGAAGCATTTATAGACATGACCATATACCCATTATCATGTGTGACTTGAGCGTTTAGACATCAGTGATCTGAGAAAATTTTGAGGGAAATTTGTTTAGTCTGTATGGTCCAAGGCAATGGTTAAAATCATAGTCCATAGTTACCAATATGAGAAATGAAAGCGGGATACGATACGTGCTACGAGTATGGGACAAGTACTCCTAAAAAATGTGGGAACATATGTATTCTTATATGTATATGTATATGTACATGTGTGTAATATCCTTAGTTAATATACGTCAAAATTAAACTTAACTCTTTGAACTAATTTAGAAATTCCTATAAAAAAATGGAAGAGACGAGCTTTTACAAAAAATGACTAGTCATAGAAAGTATATTTAAATTTTTTATTTAAATATATATTTTTACACATTCTTCACTCAATGCTAATTTTATAAAATCTCTATATTTCAAAATAATATAAATAATTTAAGGCTTTTCTTGTATATATTTAAATGTATCTTTAGTATCTTTCCCAAACTAACTCTTAATTTTGATTTCTCAAACAATAAAACCTGGTATCACATGATTTTCCAATGCAACTTGAGTAGTACCATGGAAGTGTTGGGGAAATGTCTCAATTTTATAAATACGGTGTACTAAGAGTATTAGAAACATTTCCCTATTTTCTTCGATATGGTATAGTGTTGTGTTAGAAATTAGTTTCCTCAGACACGAGTGTCCCATCTATGTATAGAGTGTCCGGTAACTATGGATAAAACCAAATTGCTTGGGAGAAAGGTTGATAAGGGTGCTTGACTTTAACAAGAGAGGTTACTGGTTGAAGTCTTGAGGAGTGCAAAATAAAGAAGGAAGTTTAGGGTGGGGGTGAGGTTCCCACCATTAACCTGAAAAAGAAAAAGTCTGAAGATAATTCTAGCAATCAAGAGAACAAGAAACAGCCAGGAATGCTCGTTGCGTGATAAATTTTCTATTCTTCAGAATGGATGCATTAAAGATGTATCATTTTATCTGATTTCAATGGATTTTCTATTTATTTCTTACCAGAAGTGACATGAGATGCACTCTTCACCATCAGAATTTGGGGATCCTATTTGTTTGTCATAGAGTTCCCACTTCTTTTGGTTAACTTGAAGAATATCGATTTCCATTGAATACAATAGTTTTACTTCTACTACAAGCTTGTACTCTGCCCTAAAGCTATTATTTCCCCAAGTCGTGAAGTAGCAAGTATTCGTTAGTGTGAAGTGAAACATGGTATTCATTGGAGGCCGTGGGGGAGTGGGATTGTTGAAGGGGGGTGGGTGGGAGTCAACCTATTCAGGGATAATTTCTCTTTCAAGAAAATTTTTATTCTTAGGGGAACATATGCTTCTTCTATTCTTCACTTCCATCACCAGTCACCACTGTTCCCACCAATCCCAGTTGTCTTCTTCACCTATCACCGCCGTCCAACAAGTAATGTCAGTTGGCACTTATATTCTAACCACAAACAGTGTTTTACTAGTGTTTCGGTTGGCCATCACCAGTTACAATTACTATTTCCCTACCATACACCGCTACAATCTTCACTGAGTTACGAAAGAGTTGCAGGAACTTGGGTGTTAATAGTGTACTTATTCATTTCACATCCTTCATAATTATTTGAGTCACAAGAACTTAGGCCGGCATAACACAAGATGTCAGACAGACTCACAGGTCTTTACACACTTCTTTGCTTCTTTTATTACTTTTTCATGAATGAAAACATCAGTGATTTGAGAGGAATTTCACTATATTCCTTTAGTTTTTGAAGGGACTTTGTTGACTGGCTCATTTTGGTACAATGGTTCACAAAATGATAACGTCAACTTATAAGTCATTTTTGCTAGCCTGTTGTCTCAAAAAGTGACAATGTCAGCTTTATCAACATTGACTTTTAAGTTCTTTTTACTAGCTGTGTTATCTCATGAAGTGACAACATCAAATGACTTGTTCATTTTGACATATGGACTTATTAACTTGCTTCATTACTTCTTTTGATAATTGTTCATGAATGAAATGGTCAGTCATTTGAGAGCAATTCCACTACATTCTAATAATTTTGTGGAGAGACTTTGTTGACCAGTTCATTTAGATATGCTGGCTAGGCACCTTTCATCTTAAAATGAAAAGACCCATCATTTCAGCACCATATTCTAATTATTTGGCAGGAAGTTTTTGTTTCTAGAACTTTTGAGATGCACTGGTGACAACATGATTCAAAGTCGCGGTCTCGGTCGCCGACTCGGCGGGCATCGTTCAACATCGGTTGCGGCGTCGCGGCCCCGACTTGGGCGAGACGCGCGAAACGCTACATAGAGAGCTAAAAAAATTCTGAAAAAATCACGAAATTTTAAAAAAATGTAGACATCAAAATTGACGTATAACATGTCCAAAATATATCACCTAGCACACTAAACATGAAGATAATGCACAAATACATGCATCACAGTATTAAAATATCAAAATAAATGCATAATTTAGTGAATTATATAAATTAATTAAATTTAAATTAACCACTCATTTCATAAAAATAAAGATTAGCTCTATCTTTCTAGTAAAAATTTAAACTATATGAAATTTTGGCTTTGACTTGGCGTTGACTCGGGTCGACTCGGCCTCGATTCGAGTGACTTGGCCGAGTCAGCCCCGAGTTAAGCAAAACAATACAATAGGTTGACTCATGGACTGGTCTGGGAACGGAGAAGGCCGTTCCGGTTCCGACTAAGCCTAGTCGGAACTAGAACGACGAGAGTTTTGAACCTTGGGTGACAGCTGGTATCTGAGTTGGGTTGTTCTTGAGGTGCATCCCATAATGAGATAGTTTATGTACTATTTTTATTTAGGTTTTATATGAAGTTTTATTTTTTATTTAGGATTTCTTTTCTTTTTGTTTGCTTCTATAGATTGATCTGATCTGACATTACATCCGATCATTATTGAGATTCAGTATTCTTGTTGGGATGATAAAATGGGGCATCAGGTAAGATGCATAGAGGCTTGGGAGTATTTATGGTGGTATAAATGATCCAGAAATCGGAGAGAAGATTGCCTTTCTGTATCCGCTCAAATTAGACACCACGTGGAGCAGAGTATGGAATATCCATTTGTCTTTTTTTTGCATTGAATCTCAATAGTAGATAGTGCATGAAATAGTCATCTTCCTCCCTGTCTCTTTCTTACCTCTCTAATGCTACCATTACAAACCCTAAAAATAGTGTATGCCTTTATCTTAGTTTTTTTGGGGTTTCTGTAAAATGGTTGATTTTCCTTGTGTTTGGTTTTCTGTTCGTTGATCTCTTTTGGGCCACATGATTCGTAGTTGGATGGATAATACAATCAACAGTTCTCCTATTTAGAGAGATGGTAAAAGTCTGCTTCCCTGCTAGGTTTTCTAGTCCTAGTGGGATCACAGTACATTTTAATATTTCCCATCAAGCAACCGGTAGATATCTTAACCGATGCGGGATTACATATCTTTGAATGATATATCTCCTATTCTCACGGTTCGAAGACTCGGCCGAGTCGGATATGAGTCGGTCGAGTCGTATCCGTCTCGGCACCCGCCGAGACGATTCTGAGACCCGGTTCAAGGGATCGACTCAGAATCGATCGACTCACCCAATACTCAGAGTCAACTCGGTGAATCGGCCGAGTCGCGGGCTGACTCGATCGAGTCGATGCTGAGTCTTGACCGAGTCGGGTTAAAAAAAACGCAGAACATACCTGATTGTCATCGCCGCCCGCTTGCTTACCCGCCCGCCTGCCTTCCCGCCGTCGTCGCCCGCCTCT